>CM042481.1:44754196-44944196 GCA_023621385.1 Quercus gilva
CTCTCCAATCTTCTGCAAGATCTGAAATGGTCCATAGCACTTAGGAGATAATTTCTTTAATTGGTGGTGCTTAAGGGACTTCTGTTTGTAGGCTTGAAGTCATAGAAATACCCAATCCCCCACAAAGAAACTCCTCTCAGTCCTATGCTTGTCAAAATACAGCTTCATCCTTTCTTGTGCTGCTACCAAGTTCTGCCTTAACAAAGAAGTCAGCTGCTGTCTGGACTTCAGATAAGCATCCATTCCTTCAACCTTTGTTGTCCTAGGAATGTAGTCCATCAGCCTAGGAAGGGGATATCCATACAATGCTTCAAATGGGGTCAACTTGAGTGAGGTGTGAAAATTAGTGTTAAACCAGAATTCAGCAAGTGGCAACCACTCAACCCAAGTAGCTGGTTTGTCAGCTACAAAAGCTCTCAAATAATGCTCAAGACTCTTGTTCACAACCTCTATTTGGCCATCTGTTTGGGGGTGATAGGCTGAGGACATGGCTAATTGAATACCCTAAAGTTTCATTAGCTCTTGCCAAAAATGTGAAGTAAAAATAGGATCCCTGTCACTAACAATTGAAGTAGGCATTCCATGTAACTTGAACACATTTTGCATATAAAGAGTTGCTACTATAGAAGCAATGTATGGATAAGACAAGGCTACAAAATGAACAAACTTTGTAAACCTGTCCACCACTACCATAACCACCTCCTTCATCTGAGATTTTGGAAGACCCTCAACAAAATTCATGCTCATAGCCACCCAAGGTCTTTCTTGTATAGGCAGGGGCTGTAGCAGACCTGCTGGATTACAGGTTTCATGCTTGAGCCTTTGGCAGGTAACACACTCCTTAACATACTTCCTAACATCTGCCCTTAACCCAGGCCAGTAAAAATCCCTTAGAACCCTATGCAATGTCTTAAGGAAACCAGAGTGACCCCCCCATGGCCCGTCATGCACTTGCTACAAAATGGTTGTCTTCAATGAATCACAAGTTCCCAAATACATTCTGCCTTTATATAACAGCATCCCATTCTGCATAGTGAAGCCCTTAGGACCTTCCTTCCCTGCTTGAAAAGCATCTAAAATACTCATAATGGAATGATCAGTAGCATAGCTAGCCTTAAGTTGAGCCAACCAATCAGGAGTGGGAAAGGAAATCATGCATAAAACACCCTCCTGAGAAGAAACTCCACCACCAGCAACCTGTCTTGACAAAGCATTAGCCACCACATTCTCCTTACCCTTCTTATATTCTACAATAAAAGCATATCCTAACAACTTGGTAATCCATTTTTGTTGAGCTGGGGTACCAATTTTCTGCTCTAAGATATACTTAAGGCTCTACTGGTCTATCCTCACCAAAAAGGGTTTTCCACCCAAATATGACCTCCACTTATGCACAGCAATCACCAAGGCCAGTAGTTCCCTCTCATAAGTTGATAAGGCCAAACTCCTGCCCTTGAGAGCTTGGTTGTGGAAAGCTATAGCTCTCCCTTCCTGCATTAGTACATCACCTAACCCAACACCTGAAGCATCACACTCCACCACAAACATCTTATCAAAATTTGGAAGAGCTAAAATAGGTGGAGTGGACATAACAGATTTGAGATTTTGGAAAGCCAAATCAGCTTCCTCAGTCCAAGTAAAGGAATCATTCCTTAGAAGAGCAGTCAATGGGGCTACAATTTGCCCATACCCTCTTACAAATTTCCTATAATATCCTGTGAGACCTAAGAAACCCCTCAAAACCTTAACATCCTTTGGGGTAGGCCACTATTGCATTGCCATAGTTTTCTTAGGGTCTGTTCTTACCCCTTCATTAGAAATCAAATGCCCCCAGTACTCAACTTTACCACAAGCAAAAACACACTTGGACTTCTTAGCAAATAATTGTTTCTTAGCTAACACCTCTAATACAACCTTAAGGTGAGAGACATGATCAACCAAGGATTTGCTATAAACCAGAATATCATCAAAAAATACTAGAACAAACCTTCTAAGAAAAGGCTTAAACACTTGATTCATTAGGGATTGAAATGTTTAAGGTGCATTAGTAAGGCCAAATGGCATAACCAAAAATTCATAATGCCCCTCATGAGTCCTAAAAGCTGTTTTAGGAATGTCCTCCTCACTCATCCTAATTTTGTGATATCCAGACCTTAAGTCAAGTTTAGAAAATATGCAAGCACCATTCAATTCATCAATAACAGGTATAGGGAATTTATCCTTGACAGTATTCAAGTTAAGTGCCCTATAATCAATGCACATATGCCAAGACCCATCTGCCTTCCTTACTAACAAAACAGGGGAGGCAAATGGACTACAACTATTCCTTATAGATCCAACAACCAATAATTCTTTAACTATCTTTTCTGTCTCATTTTTTTGGTAAAAAGGGTACCTGTATGGCCTTTGGCAGACTGGTTGAGCTCATTCCTTAGGAGTAATGTGATGTTCATGCCCCCTAAAAGGAGGTAGCCCCACTGGAGTGTCAAAAACCTAAGCAAACTCTTGAAGTAAATCTGCCACTTCTACAAGTAGAGCAGCCTGCTTCTCAGCTGAGGAAGGAGTTAAGATGTGAACCAAAAGGCCTTTCTTGATTGGAGTTTTAAAGAATTGATCCCCATCAAGGAGATGTGAACCAGATTGCTTCAATCCTTGCAGCATAACCTTGTGACCCTGATGAGAATCAACAAGCATTCAAGGATCCATTGCATGTTCCAGTTGGGCCTATTACTAAAGCAAGATCCAAGAAGATCAAAGAAGCACTTAATGGGCTGATTTAAGAGATTTGGGCTGATTCTAACATAGGACATTCCAAGCTTGGCCCAAAGGAAGATGAAGGCGTAATAAATTTAATCCAATCTATTGAGGGCTAATCTGGCTGAATTGGGCGTAATTTATGGCATGGATTAATGGCTGATTGATTTTCTAGCTCCATATCAGTTAATAGACAATTTTCTTACTCTGGAGCTTCTAATTTTGAATCAAATCTACCTTAATTTTAGGCTTTTATTATTTAGAACGTTTTTTAGCTATTTTCCTATTTTGGATATGCTAATTTCAGACAAAATCAACCTTTATTTAGGGTTTTATTATTTAGTACGTTTTTAAAATTTTTATATTTTCAATCATGCCTTATAAATAGCATGCACTCATTGTAATAGGGGATTATTGAATAAAAATCAGAAAATGTGGGGCTTTGCTCTTCTTTTGGTTCTTTAAGAACTATGAACTTATCAAGGATTCTTCCTTGTGGTGTTCAAATTTTATACCTTTGGTTTGTGATTCACTTATAATCATTGGGTCAAGGTGTTACACTTATACCATTGGTTCGCGTTTCGATTATAAACGTTGGGTTAGGGTTTCTATCAAAAATCTGAATTTTAGTTTTCTTGGGCAAATATTCCAATATTTTTGTTAGGTCTCAAAGCGTGTCGATTGAGGTTCGCTCAGCCCCTTATGACAAAACTCCATAGTCAAGAACTGGAAATTCCATTGAATATCACCAAGTATGGTAAGCCATTGAGTTCCCAACACAACATCACACCCTTCAAGTGGCAGAACATGAAATGGAATAGAAAATTCCTTCCCTTGAATGCATATTGGTACTTGATCACAAAAGCCTTGAGTCCTCACCATTGCACCATTAGCTACCTTAACTTCCAATGTTTGAGATTGGTCAACCAACAAATGCAAACTAAGAACCAATGCTGCATCAATAAAATTATGGGTGCTACCTGTGTCCAACAAAACTACCAAACTGACTCCATTGATTTTACCCCTAATACTCATAGTACCAGGTGTGGGAGTACCAATTAGAGCATATAGAGTTATTTCAACCTCCTCAAAATTATTACTAGTATTCTGCCCTTCATTGATTGGACTTCCAACTTCTACCTCCAACTTAGTGATCTTAACCCCAGAATATGAATCAATCACCAATTCAATCCCCTCAAGAAGGAATATTTTGGCATGTGAAATGAGGCCACCATAAGTTTCTCCACAGTTGGAGTTTAGTAATACCCAAAATATTGGTTAGCCTTGTACACCCAGCTAGCAGGATCATCACCTGAAAAGCATGGGAAATCAAGCTTGACAGGTTTGGCAAGGGACACTGTAGAAGAATTATGCATTGGAGATGAAGTTTCACGTGATCTGATTTCATCAGGACCCAACTTCTGAAGAATTGCCATAAGATGTTGATTCATCTCATTCATTGTTCTGGTATGGATCTCTTGAATCTTTTGGATTTCTTGAATGTTTTTGTTGTACTGGTCTGAAGTAACTTGAAGAGAGGCAATGGCTTCATTAGTGGCTGCCATGGCAGCATTAGATCATGTCTCAGCCATCAGGTCACAGAACCTCTGCTCTGATACCAAATTGTAAAGAACCAGATTGAAAAAAGAAATATGGTAGCTAGTTTCGAGGTTAGCTAGGTCTCCTAAGGATAGTGACAGGATAGAAGGGAAGAATGGGAACACAGAAAGAAGTGTATTGACATAACTCTTTTTCATACCTTCTTGTTCACATTGTGGTGTTACTCTTATACCCCTCAATTCTGCCCTCTGTAACTATCTGCCACAGTTGTCACCAGCTGTTCTAACCAACCTAACTAACTCTATCACCTATCAATGTAACCAACTACCATCGGATCCTATCACATCAACTATTACACTTTGGCAGTCACTATTAGAGTCACAAAGTAATTACAAAGAGTACATATACAATGACCCAATGACCCAGTAAAATCTGTAATAGAATGAAAATAACATAACAATCTGGCCATATTTAGAGATTGGGTGCCATTCACTAATTGATTGGATCAAAACTCAATCACTTCCCATCCTTTCTTTTTTTTTCCTTTTCATTTTCAAATTCAATATTCAATCCTCTCTCTCTCTCTCTCTCTCTATATATATATATATATATATAAAATAGCTATCATACACTTGAGTGACTTGGTTATCCATTCAATTGGTGGGTTAACCTCAAACCCGAGCCAACTTTAACCCATGTTTGTGTAGATGCAGGATCTACCCCATATGAGAGGGTAAATACATGACAAATTAGTATCTAGAGTCTAGACAGCCCAGTCAAATTTATTGACAACAATGTACACTTGTTTGGATGGCCTAGCTTTCGTCAAAGGTTTGTGGTCCTCGTATTGTATGCTCCGTCACCTTTCCCTGTTGCCTTTAAAAAATAAAAAATAAAAATAAAAATTAACCCAAATGATAAAATAGAAAATGAGAAAGAAATTATCTTTGTTACATCCAATGCATTTAGAAGAAAAAAAAAACGTCAATTTTCGGGCAAGTGCCCATATAACGGACAAAGACGACGTTCAGTTACATTTACATTCACAGCCAATCTCCTCCTATCTTTACACCATCCTCTCTCTCTGAAAACAAAATCATCAAAGAAACGAAGAAAAGATCCGTCGATGGAGAAAAACTGCAGCTTCATATCGTGCGAAAAGATAGATCGTGCGGCCAACTGGGTAGGCTCCAACGTAGCCTCCGCCTTCTTCGCCTCACTGGAACGCTGCTCCTGTATCAACCTCGGCACCACCGACCTCGAAGAAGACGAAATCGACGAGGCCCATGACCGACCTTTCTTGCTATCCAAGCCCATCATCTCCGACTCTGAACCCAACAAGCCCAAACCCACCATCGCTGTAGCTTCCAATTGAAACCCATATAGAGTTTGTCTCTGAATTTTTTTCTTTCTTGTGTACAGTAAATCCCACGGCTTTTGGGGTTTCAATTTCATTGTTTCTTTATGAAAAATACTAGGTTGTGTTTGCTATTCGTATTCTTTTGTTGTAAAAAATTAATTAAAAAAAATGGGGAAAACAATTTGGTGTCAAGTTTGTGCAATCGGTTGTATGCTAATAATGCACTTTGATGATTTATGATTTTTTTTTTTTTGCTAAATTCTATATGAATTTTGGTGGGTGTTGAATTAAATTTTCTTCATTACAATTTTGTTGTTTTGGGTCACTTATTGAAAAGCAATGTGCATTAGCAATCCTAGGAGACCTGAGTTGAGGAAAGCCTGTTTAGTTGTTATTGGGTTGTGATTAATATGGAAAGCCTGTAAGTTTCCATATTAATTTGTTTGGTATTGGGTTGTGAGTAAATTTCCATATTAATGTTTTTAGTATTAGGTTGTGATTAATAATCAAAGTACAAGTTCAGTGATTTAGGTCATCATAATAGTACAACCTGTTGTAAAATATAGGAAAAGTTTATGATATGAAGTACTGAGATTGTTGGAAATTGTTTGTAGGTTCATCGATCCTTGGTTTACTTTCCTGCATTATTTTGAATCATCAGTAACTTGAGGGGAAAGACCCTCAGAAAAATGCCAAGCTTGCCTAGGCAACTGCATTTCATGTACCCTAAAACTTAGGATTCTAGGGCTTTGATACCAAAGCAGAAATGTAGTAATGCTAGGCTACGTTTGATTGCATTCGACTCAAATATTGGATGTTTGAATTAAATCACAATCCTTACAGGATATATACCCCAAATTGCCGTGGATGTGATGTGATTCACTAGTAACAATCTAGCACACCTTATTCCATGTTGTAATCTTCTGTGTTTAATACAACCTTGATAGAAGTTGGAGCTGCTTGCATTTGCCACGCACAAAGGCTTGGTTCTCTAAAGACTAAATACTTCTGCTTCTTGCTTTGAGGGAGTAGGATTGTTTAAGGTGGCCTATAAATCTGTTTGCATCCTATGGTTTATGTTACTTTATTATTGTAAAATGTTTGTCAGCAGGAACAGAATTGATAACCAGGGTTCCACTGTTTGAAAATACAGCAGAGGGTATAAAATTTTGTGAGTCTTGTATTTTCTGAATTAGAAGCTGAACAAAGAGAGAAATTTTCACTGCTAATGTTGCATTTTGTAGCTATTCCTGATGTTCTTTCTCTAACTTGTAGTTGTTTATTGTGTCTGGACAACTGGATTCCAACTCACTCTTGTGCAGCAGGCTCCTTATTCAAGCAAGACATGATAGCATTCATAGAATTGGTGGCATTCTAGGATGTTACTGGATGATGGGATGTAAGCATGTACATGTGAATGGAGACTCTTCTAGGAATGGAAATGGATTTGAGTCTTTTTCAGATATTATTTTAATTTAGTTATATTTTATTTTGTAAGTCAATTGTATTTTTATTGTCCAATTATATTTTTATTTGAGGTCCTAGTAGTTTATTAGGTTATTAGTATTTTAATTTTAGAAGCAAGGTTATATTTGTAATAAGAAATTAGGGTTTTCTATGCCAGTTAGAATTAGGGTTTAGTATTCCTATATAAGCAAAGTATTGTATTCCTATCAAAAGGAGATTATTTTGATGAAGAAAGATTTCTATTGAAATTGTCTCCATGGTCTAGTGTGGACTCCAACCACCCCTAAGTGTTGACTCCTTCTATCCTTTATTTTTATATTCTTTAATTTTCTTGTTGATTGTTTTGGTTTGTCCTGCACACTTCTTTTCTTAATTTATTGGGATATTTATTTGTCTTTTATATATATATATATATATATCCAGGAAAAATGTCACCTACAAATTCAAGGCTAAGACTCAACAGAAGGTACTTGGAAATGAAATGGCAGGTGCAGAGAAGTTGTGGATAGAGCAGCGGCAATGGTAAGTAATCTTTATGTTGCATTTTTATTGTGTTTCTATGCCATTTATAGATATCTGTATTTGGGTAAATACTTAACTTAATAATCCCACACCCCACCCCACCCCCCCCCCAAAAAAAAAGAAAAAAAAAAAAGAAGAGAAGACTGCAAAGGAAAACTTGAATATCGATGAGGCCACCCATAAATGTTCTCTCACTTGGCTGGATTGAGGAAAAAGACTGCTCATCTAGAAAAAAAATTTAGACACTCAATCCATTAGGAAATCATTAAGAAACCCATTTTCTCACGTGATATCTTCCCATTCTGGCCAGCATTGCCATGTTCCTATATCCCCTATTAAACACACAACAGAACATACCTACATTGATCTGGGAAAGATGTCCATTTCCTCCAGCAGTGAAGACGCTGGAAAATTGAGGACTCTCTCCTCTCTCATCGTTTGCGAAGTGCAAGAGAAGTTGGCAGATAGAATGATTCCCTGTTGAACATATAAATTAGTAGATAGGATGTAGTATAAATGTTTTACCATGGAGATACAATTTTCATGTCGAACTGACAATTTCCATTGAACCACCCACTAGTTGAGTATTTTAAGGTGAGGTTGGATAAACCACCTCCACAATAATTTTCATCTTAAATTCCAGCATCGAAGGAAAAGCCCATCTAGTTTTTTAGACAATTCATGTGGAATTTTCAATTTTCTCTACCCAAATCACCAGTCAAAAAATTCAAAGGGTTGATGCCTTGTAGGATAAACAACTTCCAAGTGTCTTTCACAAAAAATTTCTTCTTGAATCTAGAATTCAAGTAAACACCTAACTGGCAATGTAGATAAACAAGTCATGCTACAATGTCCAAAAGACTCCCCCCCAAATGTTTTAATGAACAGAAACCCGTTGCTGCTTGACATGAATGTACAGATGCAAGTACTTGAGATTCTTCTAAATCTTTCTAGAGTGAATCATATATACAGTGAAATTGATTGTTTCAACTAGATGGTTACATGAGTTCAATCAAAATTAGGTAGTTATTTTGGATTTAAGAAGTTGTGTTATACATAAGAAGTTGCCCCAAAATATCTGAATAGAGCAAAGCTTGCTGTGCCACATATATTATTTGACAAACTTGGCCACTGTCCTCCACATAGGCAATTAAGGTCCCTTATAGTAGGTCCCCTTGCTTTTTTTTTTCTTTTTTTTCTTTTTTTTTTTTAAATAAATGAAATTAAGTCCCCCATGCTATTTAGATTAGTATGTCATCTTCACTATTTTGAATGCTTTTAAGATAAGTAATATGGTTTTAATGGTAATTAATGTGATGTTTCAATTTGGATGAAGTTCAGTCTCCAAAGATGCAAGAGTGGGGTTGGAAACCACGCTTGTTTGTTAAAGATAAAGGTAGTTATTTATACTCCTGTACTGGTGGGTTATGGGAAGCCTGAGAACAGGAAAGTTGGGATTAAAATCACCTGATATCTTGCGCAAAAACCCATCTGATTAGCCATCGAAGTCCAAATTCTCACTCTTGGTGTGTTGATTCTCTCATTTTTCACTGATATTACCATCTGACTACACCTCTGAACTGTTAAGATGTCCCGTGACATGCATTTAATTAAAAATTTTGAGAGATTGTGGAATGCAATAACAGAAAAATGATTTTCATATGTGTGCTTCCATTCTGTATTAAGAATATGGGCATGATCATAGTGTAAGGAGTGTTACTACAGTTGGGGTGATCTAGCTAATCACAATCCAGAATGAGAATTCATAAAACATTTTATAACATTTACAAACAATTTTTCCCGAACTCCAGTTGGAGATTACATGTCTTAAGGAAGCTAGAATGGTCCATGTGACAACCATGTCTGTTTGGATGTCGTATCTCATGCTTGGAAACAGGTGAGAACATTTCGTCTATTTGGGGAAAAAAATCTTGGACATGATGTTTATTCATTATGCTCAAAGAAATAGCCTTTGTATGCTCTCTTCCCATTCACTAGGGTTGCTTACATGCTTCTCTTTATGCTGACTAAATAATTTTTTTTTAATAAGAAAAGTCTGCAATCTTTTCACTTTAGGTGTTTGAGATCTTGTAAGGTAATTTGAAACTCTGTTAAACATCTTAAGAACAAGGGTTGAATGTGAAAACAAATGGCAGAAAATATATGCTTTTCGAAAATTCAAGATGACAAGAATTGCCTGAGTTTTTTGTTTTTTTTTTTTTTGGGGGGGTGGGTGGTGTGGGGTGTTGTGGTTTGATATTTGAGTGAGTCTGGAAGATGGGTTTAGGGTCAGGAATTAAGTGTTCACATTTAGTCCAGCTATTGGATAAGATAGGACTTTTTTTTTTTTTTTTTGGCCAAGAAAATTGGATGCTTTAATCCATTTAATGTTAGTCATGTGACCTTAAAAAAAAAAAAACCATGTATTGGACTCGTGTCCAGAACTCCAGTTGGAAGTTAAATTTGTGCAAGAAAGCTATAGTGTTTTACCTATCATGTTGAATCGTTGATTTAGCTAGATCACAGATTCACAATCTAGAATGAGAATTCGTAAAACTGTTGATACCATTTACATGCAATGTTTCCAGCACTCCAGTTGGGGATTAAATTTGTGGTAGAAAGCTAAAACATCTATCAATTATCATGTGGAATGGAGCGTCGAAACTGGAATTGCAATTGTTGATGTTGTCGTATCTGTTTGGGAAAAAAAAAATCTTGGAATTGTTTTTATTTATTTATTTTATTTTATTATATATATATATATATATTTTTTTTTTTTTATCAATTTTGATCATCAATTGGTGTTTGTTCATTATACTCAAAGAAAGTAGTAAGCAGTCACTGTATGCTCTCGTGTAAGCGTAAATGAATTAAGTTTATGAATTAAGTTTATGAACGGCTCGTGCTAGCTGGAAAGCTTCTTTGCTTAGCAAACAAGTTAAGTTCATGCTCAAGTTTAAGCTTCACTATTAAACGGGTCAAACTCAAATATAATAATGTATATATTAACTAGCTCATGAACATGAAACTCAATTTAATAATATATTATATTATATTATATTACTTGTTTAAAAATATATTTATTTATAGTTGAGATTGGATTGTGTAAATTTGTAAATAAGTTCATATGATATCGAATTTTATTTGTGATTTATTGATAATATAAACAATTTGTTAGTTGTAAAAATTCAAAGATTTGTGAAAAAGAGGTGCTACATCTGTAACATTTTCACAACAAATCATAGGTAGTTAGTTATTATTGGTTCAAAATTTAACCTAACAATAAAATTACTTTTCTGCTCTAATAATAACAACCGGTAACAACCTGTTACTTAGAATTTGTTATAAAAATATTGTAGACATATCATTTCTCTTTGTGAAAAGAGTAAACAAAAATTTAGTCATGGTTTTACTATTACTATATAAGAGAAAAGAATAAATTAATCAAGTAGCTCATGAACAAGTTCAAGTTAGAAAACGAACTAAACTTGAACATGTGATCTAATTTGATAATAAATTCGAGTTCAACTTGTGTTCAAAATAAAATTAAATGAATAAGCTCAAACTTTTATTGTTCAGTTTGAAACGACTTATTTACATCCTAATGATATTATGATTGTGCTCTTTTGACTTGATGAATACATTATTTACTTATTTTATTTTAAAAAGTGGGTGTTAAATGTTGAGTGAAGATGGAATTTTTTTTCCATTTAACAATAAATATAAAAAAATTTAGTTAGTTGTCATGTTTCAAAACAATGTTGAAAACTAGCATCTCGAGTGTCTGAAACTCGAGTTTCAAGATAAAAATCGAGTTTTTAAGTCTCGATTTGTAAGCGGATGGGTGTGATGTGAAAAAAAAATCCACGTGGAAATCGAGTTTTAAAGACTCAAGTTCCCAAAACGCCGCTATAGGGTTAAAAAACGTCACTATAGGGCTTAAAAATCAAGTTATAAAAAAATTTTGCTAGAAAACGCCGCTATAGGGCTTTAAAACGTCACTATAGGGCTTAAAAACGCCATTATAAGGCTCCCTGAACTTGGTATTGAACACTTATAAAAAAAAAAATTGCAGGAAATCGCCGCTATAGGGTTTTAAAACGTCACCATAGGACTGAAAAACGCCACTATAGGGGCTATCAAACGAAATTTTTTTTTGTATAGAACTTAAGTTTGTAAAACTCGAGATCCATGTGGCATTTTCAGTCCAAAAACACTCGCAAAGCGAGTCTTTGGGACTCAAGTTTTAATTTGCATCTCAAGTTTCTAAAACTTGAGATGTTATTTTTTTTAAATCTTTGAAACGTTGCCTAACTTACTACATTGTTGCCCCTCTCATTGCTAGTCTGCCCAATCCCCCGTGAAGATGGAAAATGGGTTTGGGATGAAACATTCACATTTAGTCCAGCTCACAATTGGATAAGATAGGACACGGCATGTGTTTAAGTGCTTCAGTGCACTGAATGTGACCTAAAACACAAGTGTTAAAAAAGTCATGTGTTGGGCTACGGACTATCTTGTACATTGTATTAGAGTACTCACAGCTTTATATGATAAGATATTTGCTTATGCCTTTGTCTTGAGAATTGAAAATATAGGTTTTGCAAGGGTTACCTGTAAACAAATTTAAAAGGTTTCGCAAGGATTGGTACTCGGTATTAAGATTTTTGATATGCAATGTTAGTTGTAAAGTTCATTAGCTTCTCAATGAAAGCACTTAATATTAGAGAAGAGCATGCTATAGTAGACATTATATTTCAAATCTAAAATATATTTAACAATGGATATATAATGGCTATAAAGGATTTCTATTTTGATTTCAAATGATGTATGCTAAAATGAGGTGGAAATCAATAAATCAAATTACATAATGTACTGTGATGGCAATTTTGCTGTATGGAAAAGATGTAGAAATAGAATTCTCCCTTGGCTCAAAAGATGCATTGGCCATTTTGAGGGATGCTCGTGAAGAACGTTTATGGGACATCGAATTGGCCTCTGGGTATGACAAAAACAGAAAAACTCCACACTTTAAAGGCTGATAACAAGACCTTAACATCCTCAATTGTACTTTCAATTTTTTAATCAAGAATTGAAGGATCTTGCATAATATTATGGACTTTCAAGGTTTATGACATAAATTTTTAGAATGAACTTTGGTTCTAAGTTCTAACTTCTAACCACGCCATTGATCAAATATATTGTTATCTTAGCTTCAAAAACACACACATGTATGTTGTATTTTGCATAATAAGGTGTGGGGTTTGAATGGACATCCACCTTGAGAACAATGGTTGCTTTTACAAAAAGGTTAGAATCCTGTAGAGTAAAGTGAGGAACCTATAGTCCTATACCATATTCAGGCTTCCCCTTTGTCAATTCGCCATCTCATTTCATTTGAATTTTTTTCCAGATCATTATCTCTTATATTTGAAACCATTTTGATCTGATGGCTGATGATCCTATCCTATTGATGATAGTCGATTAGAATAATAGCTACACGTACACACAATCTAACTGGCCATTTCATTTTTTTAATTATTATTCACTAGTACTGGTATTATCCTTATCATTAGACCTGTCATTTCATTTTGATCATGTCCATCGTAAATATTCTGCCGGTAGTTTCATTATTATATAAAATATCAAATTTTTTGACACATAATTATCTTGCTCAGCAGTTATAATAATAATAATTATTATTATTATTATTTCGTCGTTGCTCACTATTTTTCACATGAACAGTTATAACAAAAATGGTGAATTAAGAGCATTTTCATTAAGTGTGCCAAATGCCAAATATTTGACATTTGACATACAAAATACTATTATTCAAGCTTCATGAGGTGTTTTAAATGTTCTAAAATTATGAAATATGCTACAGTACTGTCTCAAATATGAGACGATATGGACACAAATGTCAAATCAAAATACTCATTTTTTATTCAACATTTTCTCTCTCCTCTTAATATTTAATTCAACGATTTCTCTCTATTCTCACTGATTTGTCTCTGTCCAACCCATGTTCTCTCTCTCTCTTTCTTCTTCAGATCACCCTCCCTCACCTTGAAATCAACGGTACGGCAGCTTCACCGATCAAGCCGCTGATCACCGATCAAGCCATCGCCCTCATTGATCAAGCCGCCGCAATCACTTCTCGTTTGAAGGCTCCATCGCTACCGATTTGAAGACGCCATAGTCGCCGGTTTGAAGCCGCCATTGCCACCTCAGTCTGGAGCTGCCATGTCGCCTCAATCTGAACCCATCTCAGCCACAGCTTGAAGCAGCAACACCGCTCGTTTGATGCGCATCTCAGCCACAACGCGAAGCCGATCTTCGCCACTACCACCGGTCTAAAGCCACCATCACCGACAAAGAAAGCCACCACTACTGGATCTCTATACCTTTCTTACTTGTTTGTTTTTGTTTTTAATTTGATTTGTGGTGGTTGTAGTTGTGGGATTGTTGTGGATATTTGGTTAGAATTTATTTAGTTTGTGTTGAGTTGTGTTTTGGGTTGTGAAGGATGCGGTGGTTGTTGGTTGGTGGCTACTGGTTGTGGTGGTGGTTGTTGGTCGTTGGGTGGTGGCCATTGCCACTGTTTGTGTTTGGTATATTGGTAGAGTTTTGTGTTACAAATATATTATTTTAATGTGTTGTATATTTTATTTTAATATTTAGAATGGAAGAATAAAACATCTGATAAATAGTTTATTGAAATATAATGTGCTAAAATAATAAAATAAAATTTTAACATGTTAAAATAATATTTTTTATAAGAGAGTCCACAAGAATGCTCTAATTTGTGGTCTTAAAATTTTTGATATTCTACGACACAATGCATACTCTGTTGGACTCACGTACTTTGTTGAGATATCTACAAATACAATACAATATTGGCGTGAAGTATGTCCCTCCTTGATTCCTGTCTCTCACTCACCTATGCTTATAGTTATAGGATGACGCAAATTAGAGATTTGTATTCTGAGTTTCTGACATTAGAAGATACCCCACCTTAGCCTAAAGGGTAAAGGCTATAATTATATAGCTCTCTCTCTCTCTCTCTCTCTCTCTCTCCCCCCTACATGCTCTCTCTAATCTGATCTGTGATTTTGTTGTTGAGAGAGAGAGAGAGATGGATGGATGGATGGATGGGTGACCAAACGAAGCTCAATCTCTACAGCCGAAAACACATGGATCAAACCGTCTAATCAATCTTGACCGTTCAATATAACGTATCTGAAAAGGACCCCTCTTCCATCTGAACCTTCCTGTTTGAAGTAGTCTGTTATCAGCCCAATCTCATGTGACAGAAATGTGTGAAGCGATTGGGGACATGAGAATATCAGAATTTTGTTTTGTTTTGGGATTGGATTTTGATGGAGAGGGATTTTCAAAGCTTTTTTAATTACTACTTTCCAACAAAAAAAATAAATAACCTCAGCTGTGTCTTTGTGGCAGTATCAATGAGGTAAACGAGGCAATAATAGTGTGCTAGTATGTGTTCTGTCATCTCAATCCTCTCTAGCTGTATTACCTCATTTCAGTTCAAAAGTTTGTCATAATTTTTCTGGGCATTTTTGCTTAGAAAAGCAAAGAATATTGACGTGTGATTTCCTTGGGCGGTGGTTGGTGGGGGGTGTTTAAACAATAATCTTTAATATTTAAACATCTTAAATATTTTTACAATATTTTTTATTTTCAAAACACTTACGTACAAGTCTGCATCCTCAAGCGCCCACTGCTGTTCGGTCTTTCCATCTTCTTGTTTTACGTGAAAGTATGCTATGCTTTCACTACGTACATCATCACATTTATGGCGTTGAGGCTTCATCTAGTTGTCGGAGTGATGCTGTATAATTTTATTGATGAAATTTCGTAGTACAACTGTTCAACACATTTTTAGAAAAGCAAATTAATGCGGTGATGTATTAGTTAAGTTTGGAGTCACATTTTCGTTGGATTTTATTAATTTTGTTAATTCTCCGCCTGTGGTAGAGAATTTACTGGCTTTTGACAAAGCCGAACTTTTTTGTAACAAACTTATTACTGTAATACTTAATCTATTTCAACGCTAGTTTATCAAAAAAAAAAAAAAAAAAGCGAAATGGTGCTGTGCCTTCATCTACTTCAAATTTTCAACTTTCCTATTTACTAACCGGACCCTAATATCATATACTTACATAATATTTTTATCAAAAAAAACAAAATTACTTATATAATAAAAGTTGGATTTAAAAATCATGATTGCACCAAGTAATTTTTAAAAATTGTAGAATTTTTTTATATATATTTTAAGAAAAAATAGATAATTTTTATTCTCTTATAATTTCTAAGTTGATAAAAATTTTACTTTGATTACAATCCAAATTTTTAAGATAAAGTTATGTTAAGTTTAACTTCTTCTTCTTCTTTGGGTAATTTTAAACTTTTAAACTGATTATAACTATTAAAAATAAAAATAAAAAAGGCAAAAATACATTTTTAGTTCCTACATTTTGGACCGATTTTTATTTTGGCCCCTATTTGATTTTGCTACTATTCCAGTCTCTAAAAATAGAAAATCTATTCTATATTGATCCCTGTTGTCAACGCATTAACTGAAAATTCATACATGGCAGACGGAGTGCATAGGTAGCAGGTTAGATGCTAACATGACTAATAAAATAATATTAACAAAATTTATTTGACTTTTAGAAAATGACATGTCAGCATTTTACTTAATAAAAAAAAATCAATTTAAATTGAAAAAATTTAAAAACAAAAACAAAAGCAAAAACAAAACTTTTCAATTTTAAAGATTGAGAAAAATATTTATAGCAATTATTTCAATTTTTCTTAAACTTTCTTAAGAAACAAACACTAAATTAACACTCCTTCACATTCTATGTTGGTGTTTCTGTGTTTGTGTTTGTATCTATTTCATTTTCTTCTTTCTTTTAACATAAACCAAAAAAGTAAAATCAAAACAAAAATAAATTAATAAATAAATGTTATCTCTCTCTCTGTCTCTCTCTCTCTCTCTTTGTGTTTGGCATCTATTTATTTTTCTTCTTTCTTTTCAAATGCAGGTTCATGACTTGCTCTCAATAATGGACTTGCTATTCTGGCGACGGTCTATTCCAGCTAGAAGTGTCGAAGCCACGACTTCCCGTAATGACGATGTTGAGTCCAAGCCTCTCAACCTCAAGGCAAAACCTTTCCTTCATATCATGATCCTTCATGATATGGATCTTGAATGGGATTTGTGCCTCCGCAAGCGGCTGAGCCAAATCGTTGGCTTGTTTGTGTTTGTATCTTTCTTTTTCTTCTTTCTTTGTTCAATCTCTGACTTTTTCTCTCTCTCTAAACTCGAATCCCACTTCCTTTCTCTTGTTTGTTCACCGATGGTGGTAGTGGGTTTGGTGACTTTGTTGTCGTGGGTTTGTTGATTGATTGATGGGTTTAGTGACTAATCGGTAGGGTGGATCGTTGGTTTGGTGACTAATCAATGGTAGTTGTGGTGATTGGTGGTCTGATTTGTTCATGTGGGTTTCAGATTGCGGGGTTGGTCGGTTGGTTGGTTGGTCTGATTGGTGATCGTTGGTTGGGTTTTTTGTTAGTGTGGGTTTTGAACTTGCTGGAGGTGGGTTTGCTAGGTTCAACTTGCTTGAGATGGGTTTTTTGGGTTTGAAATTTTTTTGTTTGGGTTGGTTGTGTTGTATTTTTTGATTGATTTTGCTGGGGTTTGAGAAAATGGTGGCATTGAGATTTATGAGTTTGTTTTTGAACTAAATTTTTTGGGTTTTTTGTGTGTGTTTGTTTCCTAAGAAAAGTTTTGGGTTTGCTAGTTTGTTTGTTGGGGAAGAACATGAAGTTCATGTTCTAGGGAAAGAAGAAATGTTCTTACCAAAAAAAAAAAAGTATAAAAAAAATTAATTTAATTATATTAATGTTTATTTTTAAAATTTCTTTGAATTTTTTGATATGGCTTTTTTATTATTATTATTATTAATTTAAATATGATGTGGCATTTAGAAAATGCCAAATAATTTGTCTTATAATATTTTAATGGCCATGTTAGCAAGTAGGGCACTTCATCTGCCACGTAGGAGTTTTCTGTTAGTAGGTTGGTATGAACTAAAATAAAATTGATTTTCTGTTTTTAAGAACTAGAATAGTAGTAAAATCAAAATAGGGACCGAAATGGGAATCAGCCCAAAATGTAAGGACCAAAAATATATTTTCGCCAAAAAAATGTCTATCCTATTTACTTATTGCCATTCACATTTACTTACTTTCTTTCCTTTTATTTATTTATTACATTACGTTCAATGATTGTATGACTTTTTTTTTTTTTTTGGATAAACATACATCCTAAATTAATTCTTCTTCTCTTATAATTTCTAGAACAATTAAAAATCTAACTTCCTCACAATTGAAAATTCTCTCTCTCTCTCTCTCTCTCTCTCTCTCTCTCTCTCTCTCTCTCTCTATATATATATATATATATTGTAAGGTCTCAAAATGTAATGGAACCTAAACAATAAAAACTGTAGAGAAGTGGGTACACGGACTTGGCATCACCGAAATGAACAACGATTAGTTTGGTATTTTTGACAGATGATAGATGACAAGAAATTAATAAGAATCTCCTCAAATGAAATCGGTCAAGTATTTTTTGTAGGGAAATGATCGCCACTTTGGCTGTGTAACTAAAGTGCCTGTTGGCCCTCAGATTAGGACAAGGATACATTTTTCTTCCCCTCCTTTTGGCGGGGGTCACCTTGGTTATATAGTGTTCTTCTCGTTAATCTCAGTCGTCCATTTGTTGCTTATTCGGTCATTCTAGATGAGGGATTGTCCCATCATCTGTTTTTGTAGACTTTACGTGAGTTCTCAGCCATCTTTACAGGCTGTTTTA
The DNA here is from genome assembly GCA_023621385.1 of Quercus gilva. Classification (NCBI taxonomy): domain Eukaryota; kingdom Viridiplantae; phylum Streptophyta; class Magnoliopsida; order Fagales; family Fagaceae; genus Quercus; species Quercus gilva. Next base: position 44,772,763 of record CM042481.1, read on the forward strand.
TTAGTTGGAGTAATCGAGGCAACTGGGTTCGTTGGTCGCATCATCATTAAAGTGGTTAGAATGTTGGTGGGATATTTTCGGTGGATGTGGGATATTTCCCATTTTTAGTGATGTCGGTGCGCCGAGGACAGGTCATCCTCGGCGCGGCCTTTCGGATGTTCTGGGTTCTTTCCCATTGTCCTCGGCCTCAGCACTATCCTCGGCGCGGGCCTTGGGCCGCATGTGATGGGCCTGCGCGGTTAATGTAATAGGGCCCCACAATAGCCCCTCAAAATTCTGTTGCACGTCCCCTTGGGCGGGGAGGAGGATTTTGACTACCTTGGCATGTTTTCTCGGCCTGTTGGGTTTTTCCGTACCGTCAATGTTATCACTACTTCAGCCGTTTTTGCAGTTTCCTTTTTGCACGTAGGGTCGCCTGGGAAGGGATAGGTTTGCGTCGTTCGTGCTATGTCACTCGATTTCTCATGGTTTTTGCCCCTGAGGGGGCTCGTTTACTTGGCACCTAAAAAAAAGGGAATTGGCTTTGCCTCATTTTTTAGCTCATGGCCCGTATAAGAGCCTTGGTTTCGACCAACGTTTGCATGGCTCCATAATGACTGATTCCCATAGAGGTTTGGACCCGTTGTTCGTATACGACCTTGATTTTTCTTGGCGTCTAGTTTTTACGGGGAGATTTTCTTCCTGCTGACCTGAGGTTTTTTGACCATGCAATGTTTTAAGCTTTATTTAGCGCCCGGTTTTCTCTTTTTATGCTCGGTTTTCCCTGAGGCTTGGGTCCGAGGACCATGCAATGCCTTGGTTTTGCTTAACGTTTAGCTTTCGTGATGACATGTTCTTCTTGCTGGAAGTGTTGAGTTTCTCGATCTCATTTAGCTATCTGACGTATCTGGTTTCCCCATAAGGCTTGGGTCCGAGGACCATGCAAGGCCTTGGTTCTGTCCAGTACCTAGTTTTCTCTTTTTTTGATCATCTGAAGTATCTGGTTTCACCTTGAGGCTTGGGTCCGAGGACCATGCAAGGCCTTGGTTCTGTCCAGTACCTAGTTTTCTCATTTTTTGATCATCTGAAGTATCTGGTTTCACCTTGAGGCTTGGGTCCGAGGACCATGCAAGGCCTTGGTTCTGTCCAGTACTTAGTTTTCTCATTTTTTGATCATCTGAAGTATTTGGTTTCACCTTGAGGCTTGGGTCCGAGGACCATACAAGGCCTTGGTTCTGTCCAGTACCTAGTTTTCTCATTTTTTGATCATCTGAAGTATCTGGTTTCACCTTGAGGCTTGGGTCCGAGGACCATACAAGGCCTTGGTTCTGTCCAGTACCTAGTTTTCTCATTTTTTGATCATCTGAAATATCTGGTTTCACCTTGAGGCTTGGGTCCGAGGACCATACAAGGCCTTGGTTCTGTCCAGTACCTAGTTTTCTCATTTTTTGATCATCTGAAGTATCTGGTTTCACCTTGAGGCTTGGGTCCGAGGACCATACAAGGCCTTGGTTCTGTCCAGTACCTAGTTTTCTCATTTTTTGATCATCTGAAGTATCTGGTTTCACCTTGAGGCTTGGGTCCGAGGACCATACAAGGCCTTGGTTCTGTCCAGTACCTAGTTTTCTCATTTTTTGATCATCTGAAGTATCTGGTTTCACCTTGAGGCTTGGGTCCGAGGACCATACAAGGCCTTGGTTCTGTCCAGTACCTAGTTTTCTCATTTTTTGAGTTTATTTTTTAGCTATTTATCCGGAGCCGTTTGGTTCTTTATTGCTATAGTTTACAATAAGCCATAGATCATTACACTTTTCAAGCAGAAATAATAATAAATACAAGTTGGGGTTGGTGAAGGATGAGACCTTGCCGTGTTCTGCCTCTTCGTTCTGATGGAACCCTCCTGATTACGAGGCGTCTCTTGGGTTGTCCAGGTAACGCGCGCTGACGCTTCGGTGCCTTCTCATTTAATGGGGCGCCTTCCCATTAATGCTAGCCGTGGATCTACGAGGATCTAACGGCTGTTAGGCGCTTTGGAATTTGGGGCGAAATAAAGGTCTCCGGAAATCGCTCCCTGGTATTTATTGTGGATTTTGCCCTCATTAATGTCCCACCCTCTATAAAAGGCGCTCCTAGGGCATCCTTCCCCTTCACACCTGATAATCGTTCGTTCTAAATTTCTCCTAAAAACGCACCGTCAAGACACAATCACCTGAGCTTATTCGAATGAGTTGGCCCTGGAAAAGGGGACTCCTAAGAATGCACAGCCCCTGCCAGGAGCTGAGGATGTCACCCCAACCCCTGGCGTCACGCTGGGGTGGGTGTAGTGGAGGTCCGAAGATTTTCCTTCTTTTCAACCTAGCCGGAGACAGAGCCCTTCTCACCACCAGGAGGAGTATCCGGAGAGAACGTAACCTCCCTCTCTTGGGTCTGGGTTCTTGACCCCCCAAGCCGGCTGCCTAGAGGGCGGGAAGGGAACCAGGCGGAACCTAAGCGCGGAACCGTCCTGTGCCTCGGCCTCTTCCGCCTTAAAGGTTGCCTTTCTTCCTTCTAATCCTTCTTCTCTCTTTTCTTTCCTCTTCTCTTGCTTCACTTCTTTTCCATCTTTCTTTTCTTTTGCTCCCCAACCAGCCTTACCGAGCGTCTGCCTTTGTAGCTAGTTTTTAGAACAAGCCCCTTGGGCTTTGCTTGTAAAAGATGTAATTTTTCTTCAAGTATGAATAAAAGAAGTAGATCTATTTTGTATTTTTTTTTTTTTATATTTTCGTTTATGGTAGTTATATATATCTTCGAATGAATATTGCTACTACAGACCGTACTAGTTTTGACTGATGATTTTTCATTTACACTAACCACTGCACTTGCTAGCGCACAACTCCGCCCCACGGTGGGCGCCAATTGTAAGGTCTCAAAATGTAATGGAACCTAAACAATAAAAACTGTAGAGAAGTGGGTACACGGACTTGGCATCACCGAAATGAACAACGATTAGTTTGGTATTTTTGACAGATGATAAATGACAAGAAATTAATAAGAATCTCCTCAAATGAAATCGGTCAAGTATTTTTTGTAGGGAAATGATCGCCACTTTGGCTGTGTAACTAAAGTGCCTGTTGGCCCTCAGATTAGGACAAGGATACATTTTTCTTCCCCTCCTTTTGGCGGGGGTCACCTTGGTTATATAGTGTTCTTCTCGTTAATCTCAGTCGTCCATTTGTTGCTTATTCGGTCACTCTAGATGAGAGATTGTCCCATCATCTGTTTTTGTAGACTTTACGTGAGTTCTCAGCCATCTTTACAGGCTGTTCTATTAGTTGGAGTAATCGAGGCAACTGGGTTCGTTGGTCGCATCATCATTAAAGTGGTCAGAATGTTGGTGGGATATTTTCGGTGGATGTGGGATATTTCCCATTTTTAGTGATGTCGGTGCGCCGAGGACAGGTCATCCTCGGCGCGGCCTTTCGAATGTTCTGGGTTCTTTCCCATTGTCCTCGGCCTCAGCACTATCCTCGGCGCGGGCCTTGGGCCGCATGTGATGGGCCTGCGCGGTTAATGTACCGGAAACCCAATTCAAATTTTCCTTGAGATGAACCCAAATACATTTGAAATCAAAATCCAATCCAAACCAAGCACATGCAGGCAACATCAGATCTATAATAGTCAAGCCAAATCTAAATCCCCAAACCCACAAATCAAACAAAGAAAAAATAGAGACCATTAGTGTATTGAAAAGTAACTCTAAATGAAGGTTTGAAAAACAAAATACCATGTACTCTATACTTTTCAAGTGCATAGCACATTTTAGATGTACTACAAATATTCTGGCAAATGAAAATCCTTTGTTTAAGTTTCCTTAGGTTTTTAATTATTAAATTCAGGAAATTTATTTGATATAAATATGTTATGTGATTGTTTGAATCTAAAGAACAATACTTTATATACAATTTATAGGCAAAATTTGCCAAATATTAGATTTTTAGAAAATTTTTTGCAAAAACGCATGCGGATGAAACATTTTTAGTAAGTTAGACTGTTTTTTTTTTAAATGGAAATCGAGTTTCCTAGACTCGAGTTCCAAATTATACACAAGGAACTCGAGTTTAAGAAACTTGAGTTCTGTTCAAATGGAACTCGAGTTTCCTAGACTCAAGTTCCTCGTTTTTTTTTTTTTGGTCCATATTAGACTTCACGTAAGAGGAAATTGAGTTTGAATGGGTTGGAACTCGAGTTTCCTAGACTCAAGTTCCTCGTTTTTTTTTTTTTTTGGTCCATATTAGACTTCACGTAAGAGGAAATTGAGTTTGAATGGGTTGGAACTCGAGTTTGTTAAACTTGATTTCCAAAAACAGTCCAACTTACTAAAATGTTTCATCCGCATGCCATGCACCAAAATTTTTTCTAAAAATCTAATATTTGGCAAATTTTCCCCAATTTATATGATCTAGACTCAAGTGATTATTAATTTATTATTTTTCAATAAAATTATTCTAAAATTTTATAGCCAAAACTGTGCAACGCACGGGAATAATACTAGTATATTATAAAAATTGAATTCCACAACTAGTGGATGTACGCAACAATGACAAGTGGCATAATTTTCAATATATTTAGAATGATGTAAATGAATATTCTACATGGCAAGAAGCAATTTGTCCATAACACATCACATCTGACATGTGGCAATAAATTTAACCCTAAATTAATGGTATGTTATAAATATTTTGCATTTAATAATTGTAAGGACACAATTGTCTCCTAAGCCCAAAGGATGGATGAGCTTAGGCCCAAAGAGCCCAATACAATGAATTTGTAGAGAGTGGGTTGAAAAACTGGGCTCTAATGAGTCAGAGAACAAGTAAAGTGGATCCAGATAACAAGAAAATGAAGATAGAATGGTTTAATCTAAAGAAAATCGTCCTCAGCACAATCCGAGGAGATCAGTTCTTATATTTATTTCTCTCAAGTTTGATTACAAATTTAGGTGTTAATTGATACAGTGTTTTTCTCTTAATTTCTCGATTCCTTTCCTTCAGGGTCTTCTTTCTGTTTTATATTACCTTCCTTCTTTCATCCCTACTCTCCACATGTAGGGTAGATCGCTGATGTTGATCCTTGTCTCATTAGCACCTTCTTGAAGTCCCTGGTAGTAGTTGTAAGGCTGAAAATTACTGTTCAGGTATCACCTCAACATAAATGTGGCTAGTTGGTTAGGTCCAAAGCATTCAATGCGGTGGTAGCAGCTTTCTCTTTAGATATTTTAGGACTTCCCTCTATCTTGTGCTTCTGTGCTGCTTATCTGTATCAATAAAATCTCCTGGAACATTGCCCCGGGTGGTAGACCACCTCTTAGGACCTCGGCTTTGATCAACCGATGAGGCATTTGTACTCGGATCATCCTCATGGACCCTTATAATCAAAACTAACCTCTTCACTTACTAACACGGACTCCCCTGATAATGTGCACCCCTTCTCGAATTACTTCATGTCCTCAAATTGGGCCCGCGGCCCAATATATACATAGATGCATATTGCTGGGTCTAACGCCCTTACAATAGGCCTTAGAGATTCTCCTCTCTAGCTTTTCGGGAAGAAAAGAGGATTTCAATGTCACTACAGTAACCCCGTACCTTGTCACACCTCATCCCTGTCTACATAGGTATCTTTTTAACTAACCAACGCATGCTCCTGACGCTTCGGCATCCGAGACATGCCTTCATTAAATTCTTGCGGCAACATGTTCCTTACGTTCTACGGCGTAACGTAGATCCAACGGCTGAGGATTTTATTGGAACTCGAGAGGGAATTTTCTTGCTTGTCACTCTCTCTTTTATATAAATACTACCCCAAACACTTCATTCACCTTACTTTAGCACTCACACATCGAACTTGTGCACTTATTCAATCTACTCATGCCCTTACAAATTTTAAGAGCCTGTCCAGGGAGACCTTTCTTCTTTATGTAAGTCTTTACAAACCTTTCCATTTATTTTTCCTTCTACTTTTCCTTTCTCTGTGTCTATTACTCCTTGGCCTTCTTAGTTTCTCTTTTACTATCTTAGCATCTCCAACCCTTCTCTAAATATGGGTAGATTTTCCTACCTGGTAGACTCTGCAGAGAATATAGAGAATTTTATAGCTCAGTATAGGATTCCGCCAAGAGTGTCAATTAGATATTATAAGGAAAAGGATTGGCATGAGAAAAGGCAAGAAAGAAAGGTGGTAATCCCAATGATTGCCTTTATAGAGGGAGGGATGAGAATCCCTATGGGCACCGTCACTAGGGATTACCTTAGGGCTCACAGATTAGCTCCCATCCAATGTGCCCCAAACATGTTTAGGATTTTAGGGAGTGTAGACGCCCTTAATGAGAAAATGGGTTTAGGGCTAACCCACCATGATGTCAACTGGGTTTACAACCTCCACTACCTAAAAGAGCAGGGGTATTACCTAAAGTCTAGGCACCCTGAGGTTAGACTTAGCCAATACCTCCCTGATTCCAACAAAGGCCTAAACAAGGACTTCTTGATCATTTTAGGGGAGTGGCACGATGGCCTTTCCTGCCCCACGAGAGAAGGGACACTAGGTGGGGCTTTAAGTCTAGGTTGATTATTTCAAAGTCATCCCCTTTTCCCTTTTCTTTTGTTTGTATTTATTTATGAGTTTTCCTTTGACTGGCTCTGTTTTTTGTTGACTATGTTTTTTTGTTTTTTCTAATGGTTTTACAGATAAGAATGCTACTGTACCTAACTTCAGCCTTGTCAACCAGCCAAGCCTAGACAAGATTCTTAAGGCCGAGGTGTTCGTCCATAGTGACGGTCAGCTCAGAGCGGCACACCTAATTCTTAACTACACCCCCATCTCCAAAAGCTACCAGGCGCCGAAGTTTGTAATTAGAGTAAAAGATTCGTGCCTGCACTGGATAAGTGTTGCTGTTCCCGGCTTTCCCGTCACTGATCCCATACCGGAGGGCGTGCTAAAGGTAGATTTGCCATTCCTACATGCTTCTGAGGAAGCAGTCACACTATCATAACTGGTCATCAAGAAGGAGGTAGAGGTAGTTGACATTTCTGAATCTGAAGATGATTTTGAAGTCTTCAACTACCTTCAATCCTCAGAAGTCGCTACCGAGGATTGTAGCCATCCCCCCTTTGCCTAAGTGAGTCAGATACAAGAAGATTCTTCTACCCCAGAAGATATGGGGATACAACGCAAACCCAGGGCCAGCTTCATGGAGGTAATGGAGTCCCAAATTAGGGGAAAGGCGCCCGAGGTGGTTGCCCAAGCTAAACTTCCCTTTCTTCCCACTCCTCATAACCCCAGCAAGAGCTTGCTGATAAAAAGAGAAAACGAGAGTAGAAGGGGAAGGACGTGGTAGAAGAGGGTCGAGATGTCCTCCCTAAGGACATTAAGCCTTAAAAAAAGGGCCAAGGTAGCCAAGACTACCCAAAAAAAGTCCTTGGGTGATAGGATGCTCGAAGATAAGGGATGAGATCTTCGTGCCAAGGTTCCAAACTGGAACCCCCCTCTAGTACTAGATGGGTCCCCTCTCCCTGCGATCTCATCAATCAAGGACTTTCAAAAGGGAAAGACCGGGTATGTAGCAGATGTTGTAGAGTAGGCCCTACTACTACCCGATTACATGGCCGATTTGAGGACCATGAAGAAACATGAGGTGTTTCTAAATATAGAGAGAGACCTCACTATGGTAAGCCTTTTAAACTAAGTTTTTTTTTTTTTTTTTTTTTAATATGCTCATTGCCAAATTTCCTTTGCAGGTTGTTCAAGCCACTTTCAAAGCCAAGGAGTTGGTGGATATTTCTCACTGACAAATGAAGGATGAGGAGGCCAGGCGAGTTGCTGCTGTTGAGGCCTTTAAGGTGGCCGAGAAGGGAATAAAGGAATTGGACGCCAAGCTTACTGAGGCCAAAAGGGGTAAGAAAAGCGCTGAGGCCACATTGGAAGGGGCGGAGAGGCTAGCTGAGACTCAGCGCAAGCAACTCTGCCTGACCGAGGATAAGCTTATACTGTTAGGGACAACTCAAGCTGCTAAAGAAAAAACTAGAGGATGCTGAGAAGGCCAAGGATCAAGCCAAACAAGAAGGCTATGACGTGGGGGTAACTGAGACCGAGGAGGCCATCAGGGCCGAGGTCTCGAGGGTATGTAGAGCATACTGCCTACAAGTGTGGAATGAGACCCTTAACCTGGCAGGGGTTGAGGCCTCCTTAGCACTTAGGAGAGCGAAGAATGTATATTATTGCCCCACAATCCGGGCATCAGGCTCCTCAGCCTCTTTAGATGATGCAGCCCCCAACGTTACAAGCCTTATAGAAGAGGTTTTGACCAAGAACCCTCTTAATTACAACAGTCCTCAAGAGGTGGTCAAGCAAATCATCCCAACTGATAAGGAGAAAGGAGTCTCCAAGGAGGTTGCCCTTGAGATGATAAAGCCCTCGGACACACCGAAGGATTCTTTCAAGGAAGGAGTGGCTTCTCAAAACCTAGAGTTGGTTTTGGCAACTCTCCCCATTCCTGCCAAGGAAGACCCCAAGGGTAAGGGTCCAGCATCCTCGGCAGCAACAACCACCAAACCCACCAAGACTCTAAAAGACAAACTTGTAATAAATATGAAACCATGAATTGTCTTTCTTTTCTTTTTCTTTTTTTTTTTTCCTTTTTTTTTTTTTTTTTAAAGTTCTGTAATGTATTCAACCTTTTGTAATCAAATGGCCTTTTTCAGAGGATTAATGTTAATTAAAATTGCAAGCCTTTCTTTTATATTTGTGATGTTTATATTGATCCAAACATGATCGTTGTTTCATTTAACACTTAATAAATGTGATAATGAGGTATAATTGTACTTATTAATCTGCATAAGTGGCAGCAGAGTTACCACACATCGCATGATCAGAAACAAGACATGTTAAACTTACTAAGTCCATGATCAGAAGCAAAATATAACTTTAACTTTAAAAACATACACAATGGTAGAGCATATATTCATATCAGACTCCCTCTAGTTCTCCACTTATCAGTAAGTTTAAAGAGCTGGGGATGATAATCAATTCTTAAATAGATCATAGATATACTTTCAAATGCTTTAAGTGATGCTCATGAGTGTCCATTTGATCATGTCACTACAATAAAGATCTTTGCCACTTAACATGGCTGGCTCTGTTTGATACTTAAATGAATAATAGAAAGCATTAGCTTACCTAAGCCATATGGTCCGAGGAACTAGATATAGATAAGGTCCTGTTTGATACTTAAGAAAATGATTTGAAATATCAATTTACTCAAGGTATATGGTCCAAGGAGCCATGCATGACCAGGATTTGTTTAATACTTAGAAAAATTATTTGAAATATCAATTTACCCAATGTATGTAGTCCAAGGAGTTAGGCATAACCAAGGTTCTGTTTGATATTTAGAAAAACTATTACAAATATCAATTTACCTATGGTATATGGTCCGAGGAGTCAGGCATGACCAAGGTTCTATTTGGTATTTAGAAAAATGATATGAAGTACTAATTTACCCAAAGTAGGTGATCTAAGAAACCAGACATAACTAAGGTTCTGTTTAATACTTAGTCAGATAATAGGAGATATCAATTTACCCAAGATATATGGTCCGAGGGCCAGGCATGACCAACACTTAGCAAAATGGTATGAAGTATTAATTTACTCAAAGCATGTGGTCTGAGGAGCTAGGCATGACTAAGGTTCTGTTTAATACTTAATAGAAATGACTTATTATATCAATTTACCCAAGGTATGTGGTTTGAGGAGCCAGGCATGACCAAGATTCTGTTTGATACTTAGAAAAACGATTACAAATATCAATTTATCTAAGGTATATGGTCTAAGGAACCAGGCATGACCAAGGTTCTGTTTGATACTCAGAAAAGATGATCTGAAGTATTAATTTACCCAAAGTAGGTGGTCCGAGGAGCCAAACATAACTAAGGTTCTGTGTAATACTTAGTCAGATAATAGGTGATATCAATTTACCTAAGGTATGTGGTCCGTGGGGCCAGGCATGACCAAGATTCTGTTTGATACTTAGTGAAATGGTATGAAGTATTAATTTACCCCCTGAGGAGCCAGGCATAACCAAGGTTCTGTTTAATACCTTGCCAAATAATAAGTAATGCATAATGTCATTAATAAAAGTATGGCAGAAAAGATTTTCATTAATAATAATACATTCATAGATTATTTACATTCCAAAGGCGTGGTATGACATTTTTATCTACATCTTCAAGATAATAAGCACCTATTCTAGCCACCAAGGTGATCTGATATGGCCCTTCCCAGTTGGGTCTCAATTTTTCCCATACTGAGTTCTTTGCAGTTCCCAAAACCTTTCTTAAAACCAAGTCCCCAGGCGCTAGCTGCCTTAACTTTACATTTGAATCATACCCTTGCTTAAGCTTGTGTTGATAGTACGCTAGCTAAACCATCGAATTTTCTCTTCATTCTTCAATCAAGTCTAAGCTTTTTTCTAACAAGCTATCATTGTTGCTCGGAATGAAAGGGCTCATCCTCAGTGTTGGGAATTCGGTCTCGAGAGGAATTACCACCTCGACCTCATAAGTCATTGAAAATGGGGTCTCCTCAATGGACCTTCAAGGTGTAGTCCGATACGTCCAAAGAACGTATGGCAACTCTTCCACCCATTTTCCCTTTAGGCCATCCAGCCTCTTCTTAAGCCCACTCACTATGATCTTATTGACAGCCTCGGCCTGTCCATTCCCCTATGGATATACCGGGGTGAAATATCTATTTGTTATGCCCAGGTCACAACAATACCTTTTGAAGGATTTGCTATCAAACTGAAGACCATTGTCTGAAATGAGCGTACGGGGGATTTCAAATCGAGTGACAATATTTTTTCAGACAAACCTCTTGGCATCCATATCCCTGATATTTGCTAGTGGTTCAGCTTCTACCCATTTGGTGAAGTAATCCGTGCCGACTAGCAACCATCTCTTATTCCCTGCTGCTTTAGGGAAAGGTCCTCCGATATCTAAGATCTATTGAGCAAAAGGCCAAGGGCTAGAAAGAGGATTAAGGACACATCCTGGTTGATGAATGTTTGGGGCAAACTTTTGGCATTGGTTGCATTTCCTCACATACTCTTGTGCTTCCCTCTGCATATTTAGCCACCAATATCCCTCAGTGAGGGCCTTGTGTGACAAAGACCTGCCTCCTATGTGGCTTCTAAAAATCCCTTCGTGTAACTCTTCTAGGAATAGTTCAACTGCTTCAAGGTGTATGCATATCAAATATGACTCAGAAAAGGAGCGCTTGTATAACTTTTGGTCTTCGAATAGCCAAAACCGAGAAGCCTTTCTTTGTACTTTGTCAACCTTGGACTTACCGTCAGGCAAGATGTCCTCCTTAAGGAATAACACGATAGAGTCCATCCAGCTAAGACCCGCCCTAATCTGATGAATATGAACCACGTTTCTCTTTATTTCATTAGGTTTACACAAGTTTTCCACAAGGATTACCCAAGGTAAACTTTGTGCCGAGGAAGTTGCGAGCGTGGCAAGAGAGTCAGCATGTGTATTTCTACTTCTAGGGACTTGCAATAAAATGAAAGACTTAAATCCTGTCTGCAAGTGTCTAACCTGATTTAAATATTCTTGTATTCTGAGATCTCTGGCTTTTAACTTTCCCCTTACTTGACCTACAACCAATCTCGAATCTGAAAACATATCCACTGCCTTTCCTTTCACTCTCTGAACCATAGTCATCCCTACCAACAGAGCCTCATACTCAGCCTCATTATTAGTAGTCAAGAAACCTAACCTTAAGGATTTTTCAATAATGATCTTCTCAGGAGAAGTTATAACTAGCCCCACCCCAGATCCTCTTTGATTCGCTGCACCATCAACGTGTACTCTCTAGGGTAAAGGTTCTTACAGGGAGATCATGCTAACTGATTTTCCATTCATGTTCTGCTTCTTAACTTTTTCTTCAAATGGGGTTTCAGCATACTCGGCTACCAAATTAGTGAGGACTTGATCCTTGACAGAAGTGAGAGGCATATACTTGATATCAAAAGCCCCTAGGATCGTACCCTACTTGGCAATCCTCCATGTATAATCAGCACTCCAAAGTAGATATCTAAGCGGAAGTTGGGATAGGACAACAACTGTGTGTGATTGGAAGTAGTGGGAGAGCTTATGCGTAGCATGCACCACTACCAAAATGGCCTTCTCCAGTGGTAGGTAACGGACCTCGGCTTCATGTAGTGACTTGCTCACATAATAAACTGGCCTTTGCACACTACCATTAACCTGTACCAGCACCAAGCTCACCGCATGGGAGGCCACTACAATATAAGTAAACAAAACCTCGTCTATCTCGGGCCTGGACATAATGAGTGGCAAAGAAAGGTATTCCTTTAACTGCTGGAAGGCCAGGATGCACTCCTCGGTCCATTCAAATCCCTTCCACTTATTTAACAACTGAAAGAAAGGCCTACACCTGTTTGCTGACCGAGAGATGAATTGGTTTGGGGCAGCAGTCATACGTGTCAACTTCTGGACCTCTTTGGGATTTCGAGGTGGATGCAGATTGTTAATTGCCCTAATTTGGTCAAGATTGACTTCAATTCCATGGTGAGTAACCATGTACCCTAAAAACTTTCTTGATCTAACACTAAAAGAGCATTTAGAAGTATTAAGTCGCAGCTTGTGTTTCCTCAAGATCTTAAAGATATTCTCGAGGTCGTTAACATGCTTCGATTCTAACTTACTCTTGACCACCATGTCGTCTATATAAATCTCAATGTTTTTTCCTAGCTGTGGCTCGAATATCCTGGTCATTATCTTCTGATAAGTAGATTCTACATTCTTTAGACCAAAAGACATCACATTGTAGTGGTAATTTTTAGTAGGAATAACAAAAGTGGTCTTCTCCTGATCATCCAAAGCTAAAGGTATCTGATAGTACCCTTGAAAGGCATCCAAAAGCTCATTCGAGGGTGGCCTATCGTTGCGTTAACTAATTGATCAATTTGAGGCATGGGGAAGGGGTCCTTTGGACAGGCCTTGTTCAAGTCTGTAAAGTTTACACATACCCGCCACTTCCTATTTTCTTCTTCACTACCATTGTATTAGCCAACCACTCAGGGTAGAACACTTCCTTAATAGCTCCAGCCTACTTAAACTTGTTTACCTCCTCTTTGAAAGCATTAGAATGCTCTTTAGAAGAGCACTGAAGTGGTTGCTTCCTTAGGAAGACAGCTGGGTTAACATTCAAATGATGGCAAATGAAGTCTGGATCCACCCCCGGGGCCTCATAAGCATATCATGTGAACACATCAATATTCCTCCTTAAAAATGCTAGTAGCTTTTCCTTTTCCCGAGGAGGTAGCTAAGCTCCGACCTAAAAAAACTTCTCCGGATCACCATTTATAACAATTTCCTCTAACCTCTCACACTTTACCTCTTTTGACACCGCATCCGTAGATAGGGCCGGAATTCTTGATTGTTATCAGCCCCCCTCAGTAGAGCAGAGGACTTATCTTCAGGCTGGTGCATAATTGCAGTCATCAGGCACGCCTAGCCATGGATTGACTCCTAACAAGCTCTTCAATCTGGTTCCTAGACGGATATTTAATTTTCAAATGCAGGGTGGGAGAAACAGTTCTTAAGGCATGAAGCTAAGGTCTTGCCACAATGGCTATGTAGGGAGAATAAGCATCCACCACAATAAAGTCTACCTCCACCATTTCAGACCTTGCTTGTACCGGTAATTTGATCTGGCCCTTCGAAATGACTACTTTCCCATCAAAGCTTACCAAAGGTGAATCATAGGCTGCCAAATCTTCAGACTTCAATCTCAGCCCCTTAAATAGATCAGGGTGCATGATTTCTGTACCACTGCCCTAGTCTACCAACACCCTTTTTACATCATACCCTCATATCTTGAGGGTGATCACTAAAGCATCATCGTGTGGCTGTATGGTTCCAACTTTGTCCTTATCCGAAAAACAAAATGCCGGTCAAATCTCCACTCTAGCCCTCTTCAACTCAGAATTAGAGTCCTCGATGGGTGGTCGAGCTACTGACATCACCCTGGAGGGATGAGAACTAGTTCTCCCTGGAGCAACAAAGATGACATTAATTGTGCCCAAAGGGGCGCTGGAAAAAGCATTCCCCTAAAATCTTGATCCTGCTTGACCTTCTGATCCATTGGGTTGATGTAGAAATTGTTTCAGCGTCCCCTTTCTGACCAATTGTTCCAGATGACTCCTCAAAGTCCTACAGTCTTCTGTGGTGTGACCCCAGTCTTGGTGGTATTGGCAATGAAGACTTTGGTTACGCCTTTTGGGGTCTCCACCTATCTTGTTTGGCCATTTGAAGTATTTCTTATTCTTGATCTTCTCCAAGACTTGATGTACTAGCTTTTGGAACATCATGTTAACCACCTAAAGAGCCATAAACCCAGATTGCCTAGCAAAATACCTTCAAGGTCTGGTGCTATTGTATCTATTCGACTTGAAATCCCTCCTGTCTTGAAGGATAACCTTAGCATTTCCTTTCCCTTGCTGTTGATCTTCCTCAACCTGTTTGTATTTGTCGATACGATCCATAAGCTGACGCACACTCCTTACCGGCTTCTTGGTTAAGGACTTTCTCAAATCATGCTTGGCTGGCAGGCCGACCTTGGAGGTCCTTATAGCCGCGTCATCAAAATTTCCATCGATCTTATTAAACATCTCCTAATATTTGTTCGAGTACATTTTCAGGGTCTCTAATTCTTGCATGGATATGGACAACAAGGAATCTAAAGGCTGAGGAACCCTACTGCACGTAATAAAACAAGATCCAAATGCCCGAGTGAGCTTTTTAAAGGAATTAATAGAACCTACATCCAAGCCATCAAACCACCTCATCGCCATAGGCCCCAAGCTGGATGGGAATACCTTACACATCAAGGCCTTATTCTTAGAGTGCATTGTCATCCTCTGGTTGAAGTGGCTTACATGTTCCACAGGGTTTGTACAACCATTGTACATGGTAAACATTGGTTGGGTGAAGCGCCGAGGAAGTTTTCTTGCTTCAATCCTACGTGTGAAAGGTGATCTGGAAATTTGGTTCAACGCCCTATTTATAGCGTCGTTTCCCAAACCTTTATGGGATAGGCTTTTACCCCTACACATATGGTGGTGATTTTCATTGCATGAGAAAGACTCACTTAGGGGAGTCCTCGATTTGGGCCTGTAGCTACCATATTCTTCTCCAACCAAAGAAGAAATAGAGCTTGAAGAAGTTCTCCTCTATCATTCGTGGCGCAACTTCCTCCACAAGTGATCAATTTCTTGCTGTATGTTTCTAGCATTCTCGTCATGAGAGATGTGGCTCCTATCTCAAGATTGGCTCCTACTAGTATGGGTAGTGTGCACACTTCCCTCCCGGTCCCTTCTTTGTTCAAGATTATGGAAGTGATCTTAACGCTAAGACCCTATAGACTCTGCTTGGTTCGGACTTGAACCTACCATAGTTGAATGTTAGACTCACTACAACACTAGAATTTTCCACAGAAAATGCTAATTGTAAGGACACAATTGTCTTCTAAGCTCAAAGGATTGATGAGCGTAGGCCCAAAGAGCCCAATACAATGAATTTGTAGAGAGTGGGTTGCAAAATTGGACTCTAATGAGTTAGGGAACAAGTAAAGTGGATTCAGATAACAAAAAAATGAAGATAGAATGGTTTAATCTAAAGAAAATCATCCTCGGCACAATCCGAGGAGATTAGTTCTTATATATTTCTCTCAAATTTGATTACAAATTCAACTCTTGATTGCTACAGTGTTTTTCTCTTAATTTCTCGATCTTTTTCCTTCAGGGTCTTCTTTCTATTTTATACTACCTTCATTCTTTCATCCCTACCCTCCACGTGTAGGGTATATCGCCGGTGTTGATCCTTGTCCCATCAGCACCTTCTTGAAGTCTCTGGTAGTAGTTGTAAGGCTGAAAATTACTGTTTATGTATCACCTCCACATAAATGCGACCAATTGGTTAGGTGTAGAGCATTCAATGCGGTAGTAACAACTTTCTCTTTAGATATTTTAGGACTTCCCTCTATCCTGTGCTTCTGTGATACTTCTCTGTATTAATAGAATCTCCTAGAACGTTACCTTGGGTGGTAGACCACCCCGTAGGACCTCGGTTTTGATTAGCCGAGGAGGCATTCGTCCTCGGACCATCCTCATGGACCCTAATAATCAAAACTAACATCTTCACTTGCTAATACGAACTCCCCTGATAATGTGCACCCTTTCTCGGATTACTTCATGTCCTTGAATTGGGCCCCCAGCCCAATATATACATAGATGCATATTGCTGGGCCTAATGCCCCTACAATAATATAAATATAAATATATATATATATATATATATAAAATATTATAATATATTATAATTGCAATTTACTATTCACATTTAACCATTTGATAAATGAATAATGTAATTATATTTTTAAAAAATGGTTTTTAAAAAAAATAGAAAAAATATTTTTCTAGAAATAATTGCAATTTAATGGGTTATATTTTATATTAAAAAAATAATGAGTTGTTATATCATCATTTGTAACTCATAACTCTCCATTTTCTTTATTATTGTAAGTTGTAACTCATGCCTACTCATCTCCTTTAAAAACCAAAACAATGAAAACCTTAAATTTTATTAATAGACAAAACTTGGACTATATATTAACATATAACACTATGAATTCCAAATGCAACAAAAGAATCTTCACAAAGGTATGGCTTTGTTAAACTTTCATTCATTTTCAAGTTATTTTATCTTTATTTTTTTGTACTCTATCAAATTTCTTTTCATTTTTCAAGTTATTTTCTATTTTCTTTTATAAATAAAGTAGATAGAAAATAATTTATTTAAACGTTATTGTTGATGTTATTCATAGATAGAAAGTCATTGAAAAATTCAACAATTTTTTTAAGGAGAGAGAGAGAGAGAGAGAGATGGAATCCCTGAGTTTCCCTTCTTTTGAAGTTGATGAAGTTCTATTTCGAAACTTTCTTTTTAATTAGCAATAAAAGAAGAGATACAAAGCTTTTCACATCATTTATCTTAATGTTGATGGAATTCTATTATTGTTGATGTTTGTTGAGGCTCATTTTGAGTAGCCCAATAGAAAGAAGAAGGCCAGCAACATAGGTAGAAAAGAGTTAGGGGAAAGAAAAACTATTAAGCCCAAGCGGCAGGAATAATGGATTACAAGCCCATGAGATAAACAAATGGGCCTTGAGGAAGCAAATGAGCCTAAAGGAGCCTAGAAAGAGAGAAGTAGCAAACCCATGAGCAGTATATGATGTAGAAAAGTGAGAATGGGCCATAGCAAGTTCGAAGTAATGTAAGCAAAGAAAGTAAAGGGTTGATGGCAAGCCCATGAGCTCCAAGGATGAAGGATGAGGTAATTGGGCCAGAGAAGCCCAAAAGAGTTAGTAAAAGTCCATGAGAATATAGAGTTAGGAAAAAGGGCCAAGGAAGCCCAAGGAAAGAAAATGGGCCGAGGATGCCTAAAAAAAATAAATGGGACAAAAAAACCCATGAGCCATGAAATGCCAATCCCAAATGACCGTATTGAGTCATTGAGAGAAGAATAAGCAGTAGGCCCAAAAGAAGCTCAACAGGCTGAGGTCAAATAACATCATAGCAGAAACGACAGAATGAAACGATAGGAACAGGCAGCAAAAAAAATTAAAAGAAAGGCTGAAAAGAGGAAAAGCCCACCATTCAATAAAGCCCAGCCCCTAAGGGGAACAAGCCATAAAAGGATGGGAAATCAGAAAACAGCTCAAACCATAAGAAGTCAAGGACGGGCAGCAGACTGTGTAGACGAGCCTTCAGACCATGGCAAACGCATGAACGGCAGTCAGATTTTGGACATACATAGAGATGAAGCACGCGCAAGGCCTAGACATCACCAACTTGTACCCAGCCAATACAGGACAAGGTGAGGTCATGGGTCAGAGGTAAGAGGGCATGGTCTAACGGTGGAAAGAGAGGAAAACCTATTTCAGGGCTCTTGCTCAGGCTCTTTTGGGGGAAATGTCTTGCTAGGATGACATGCCGCCCAAAAGAAGAAAGGATGAGTTGAAGCCACTAGGTGCATGTAATGAGGGATAGAGAGAGGGAGAGCACCCTTACCGTAACAGGTAGGAGGGTCACGGCAGACAAACAATCAAAATAGCCTTCTTTGTCTAATAATGGGAAGTGGTATAGCCAGCATAGGTAAGTGGTGATGGTTGAACGACTGACGAACCAGTAGTGGTCGGCAAGGACACCCATACCAAACAAAGGTAGTTAAAGGCTAAAATAGTAAAAAACCAGTTACGACAGGCACTATAAAAAAGGCCCTTGCTATGCACAGCAAAGGGATCACAATCATAGTAATAAGAATCTCTAGGGGAAAATCATAAGACAGGAGTAAGCACTAAGAAAGGAAAAGAGAAAAAGAAAGAAAAAATAGAGAACTTAGAATGGCAGGCATGCACCAATAGGTGGATCTCCTCTCTCCCTCAAAAGCCCTACTCTCTATCAAAGAGACAAAGTCCACATTAAACATAAACCATTTAGGCCCATATCCTCAAAGCAATTAATTTCTTTTCCTAGGGAGATTATTCGTATTGAGGAAGTGGTTTCCCTTCTCGGTTTCAAGTTCCGGAGCCTTATTTGGCATGGCTGACTGATATTCATTCCTTGATTCGGGAAGCCCATTATTATTATTTCCCCATTTATTTATGTTACTTTTGTGTACGGGGGTGCTTCTTGCCGCTTCCCTTTATTTATTTTGTCTAATATTTCTTGTGTTATCTTTATTATATTTGTCTGTCATAACTTCCCCATATCAGCTCTACTTGCCATGTAATCAAAACCTGGTAAAAAGGGCCATAGTTTGTGCACAAGTTGGACCAAAGTGAGTTGCAGTTGGACCGGTCTCAACTCCTTTACTCATAATACTTAGGGCCTAGTACTGCAAGAGGTAGCCCAGCCCAACATTGCAAAAAGGCCCATTACAATGTTCTCCATAGATATGCTTACAATTGATTTTCTCTTCTTTTTTTTTTTCATAGCAAATCTTATGTCATTTCTATTATTATTATTATTATTATATATAGATAGTTTCAACCTATGACATCCATTTTTTTATGATAGTTCTTTATTATCAAATCATGACACCAATCAGTTTTTTGTGTAGGTAGGGATTAAACCCCAAATTTCTTATTCAAGTATTAGAGATTTTACTAGTTGAGCTAAGTAGAACCCACATTTCTAATATTAACTATTGGTGTGTAGACTTTTTTTTTATACATTTTTTATTTGAATGAATTTATTAATTTATTTTAACATATTCGTTACAATTTATTTGAACATTTACAATATATATATATATATATATATAACACTATTAATAAGAGGATTCCTTAAAAATACAAACTAGTTAAAAGAGTAATTTACTATTTCTAAGTTTTAGGCTTTTTCTTTTATCTTCTTCATTCAGCCTAAAACCTAGGACACTATCTTTATCTCATTTTTAAATATTATTTTACGTTACCTTACCTCTTTCTTAAAAAAAAAAAAAAATACACACGGTTATTTATATATATCACTTTTAAATATTATAACACTAAACCAAAAAAAACCAATAAATAAAAAAAAAAGAATATTATTGCATGCACAAAATACGTGTGATGAGTCTAGTGTGTGTGTATATATATATATATCTAAAACAAAAAATTCTAATTAGATTCGAACACAAATTAATAGAATACCACGTAAAATAACAACGAAAAGCTTCTGTATATAATAATAACACATTCTCTCAGATAAATAGTGCTTTTAAATTTTTTTATAACATGTCTACTTATAATATTTATAAACTATAATAAATTGGAAAATAAATCATGCAAAGCACGAGATAATAACTAGTTCTTAATATATTTCATAATTTGAAACAAATTCAAATTGTGATAGTGGGTAAGGTGGATATCGCCTTCACATATTCACTAATTATTAGTTAATATGAAAATAGGCTAAAAAACCAATGTATAAAAATTAGCAATATTGACTGAAAAATTATCTAAATATGTTCAAGTATATATTGATTAAAATAAAATCATATTTTTACCCATTTATTATAGTTAGATAGATATTTTCTTATATTTCAAAATATTTGAGAAATTTTGAACAATATCTAAAAAACTCTATTATAAAGTAATTAAAGAAAATTCTAAAATTCTATTATAATGTAGTTAAAGAAAATTCTTAGCTCTCTCTCTCTCTCTCTCAAACAGCAAAATAATCATGAGGTAACCACCGAAGGCTGTCCGAGATCTCTAAACATCAATGGAGCAAAATGTATCCACCTTCATTGTTATGAGTAATATCAACTGCGACAACCGACAGGTAAATCAAAGACTAAATCAATTCGACAACTGACGTCGATGACTCTAGGATGTTTGGTTGCCATAGTTATTGAGAATTTCTAGTAAATAAAATTAAACCCAATAAGTAAAACCATGAATGGTTTAACAAATTGATCAGCTTGGTCGTAGTTTGAGCAAGTTCATGTCTTACTTTATTTTTTATTGAATTGGTGGCCCACATGCGATTAATTTGGTTCAACCGGCTGGTCCAATCCAAGTTTTTTAGGTTATTGTGATAACAATAAATAAAAATTTTAAATTTCTATTTATTTTAAATTACCAATTTTTATATATTAATAGGTTTATTGTCTTTAACTAAAATTTTATGCTGGTGGTACTCACAGGCGATATATCTGTAGGGTGTGGTCGGCTATGATATCACACATGAGCCACCCTTTTCAACTCTCAAAAAAAAAAAAAAAAAAAAAAAAAACTAAAATTTCATGCGGGTAAAATAATTAGTATGATACATTTACAGCTCACATGTACTAATTTATTTGCCACTTTTTTTTTTTGGTAAGAAAGTAACTTCATTAAAAACTAAACAAGAGAAGAGACAAAAGGCCCAAGACACAACTTGGGATGATAAAGGCCATAGAGGTCTGATGCATAAACATTAAACAGATTCGGGGGAGGGGAAGAAAAGAGCATAAAATCAGAAGAAAGCCTCGTCCCCATTCTGGCAAGGGCATCCGCACAGGAGTTTGCTTCACGATAGCAGTGTTTCACTTTCACTTGAGGAATTTGTGAGATGAGGTGTCTGCAATCAGCCACAAGAGAGGCATTTGCAAGATTGGAAGATTCTGCATTATTCATCAAGTCAGCCACAACTTTAGCATCCAAATCTATTTCTAAAATTTGGAGGTCTAGAGACATAATGAGACCATCTCTAAGAGCCCAAAGCTCAGCTAAGAAGCTTGTAGTTGTCCCAATATTTCTGGCAAATCCTTTTACCCAAATAGCCGAGTCATCCCTCAGAATGCCTCCTCCACCTGCTGTGCCAGGATTTCCTATAGCAGATCCATCAGTGTTAAGCTTGAACCAACTCCTATAAGGTCTCTCCCATCTAACCAACCTTTCTAAGCGAGGGATTTTGAGGGGAGCATTTTGAGCACAAAAGAAATACTCCGCTGCTCTGTGAGTAATTTCAGAATGGATAGGAGTGCAGGGGCATAGTTTTGAAAAACCACTTTGTTTCTGTAGAGCCAAACAGTCCAAATACCAAATGCAAAGATTGTATTCCACGGCACATATAAGACACTCGAGAAAGACTTTTTTCTACAGTTATCTTCTAACCAAGATTGAAGGTCTTGAGTGAAAAAATGAGGCCCAAGAAATTGGGATCCAAGATTCTGCCAGCAAGCAGAAGAGAAAGGGCACTTGTTAAATTGATATCATGTAAATTTCTTACTGGTTCAAGTTATTCAACAATTATAAGGATTTATTTTTAGGATTCTATACATTGGCAAGATCATTCATGGCTCAAATCATATACTATGCAATGAAAGTTTGATCTTAAAAATTAGTGGTTGCATTAAATATCTAAACTTCATTAAAAAGAACTGACAAATGACATAATTCCCTATACTCTTTGGTGGTTTCAAATTAAATCCTATATTTAAATTTTTTAACTAACATCATGAAGTTTTAAAATTTTTTTTTTTCGATTAACGCTTTCAATGGTCACTACTAACCAAATGTAATAGAAATTTATATAAATTTGTGACTAAAATTTATCAAACACAAAAACATATTCCATGTATAATGTAATAGAACTTTATATAAATTTGTGAATAATATTTATTAAACACAAAAACTTATTCCATGTAAAAAATAAGATGTTTGGTACACTGTCATTCATTTAATTATTGTCTCTAAATATTCACAGTGAAATTAATATTATATGAGCTCATATCATACTATGGTCAGCTCATATCTTACTTACACGTTATAGTTGCATCAAGTAGACACTTTCTTTCTTCTCCAAAAAAAAGGTAGATACTCTCTCCTTTTATTATTAAACATTAAAAATAATGTGAAACTCTATAGCTAAACTTTCAAAAAAAATTTAAAAAATATTACTACCAATTAACATTCTAATACCAATAGTTTTTAGAAATTTTATTATTTATTGTATGTAATTTCAATAATCTATCACAATTTTTTAATAATAAAAATTGGTTTGCATATGTCATACATGCACTTTAGCTTACTATAAGTATTAACATGTTGTACACAAAATTTCAGTATGGTTCACTGTCAATACATTAAAATTATTCACTCGGTCTTTTTGAATGAAACTCTTTTACTAAAGACTGAATAAAATCTCTATCTTTTATCTTAAGAAAAAAGGGAATAAAATTAAAATACTCTAATCAAAATTGAATTAAAAAAAAAAATCAAGAAATTTAGAAGGAAATTTATTATTTATTTTAAATTATTTTATAATTTATTGTAATGTTTGGATTTTGATAAAAACTTGGCATTATATGATTTATATTCTTCAAATAGTAGCTTATATTATTTTATTATTTTGAAATTTACCAATGATTCTTGACGGAGCATAAATCCAATCCAATGTCATTCTTTTGTTTTCTTTTTCTTTCTAAAATGTAAACACAAGGCAGGGGGGGCCAAATGGAATGCCCTATGAGGTACGATGACTAAGTGAACAGAATCAAACAAATTAGGAATTAGAAGAACAAATGGGTCAGCTTAATTAGGAGACACGTGGAAAGTGTTGGCGAGGATTACCGTTGAAACCGGCAAGGTTGGGGCAGAGGACAGCGTCGCACATTATAACTGACTGTTGGAAAGCGACACTGTCTGTCTCTATACAAGACAGCTAACAACACTAGGTCAAGTCGGGCCCCATCTCAGCCCAGCCCAGCGGTCCAATTGTTATAGCGACTGTTTGGCCTCTATAATAACCTCTCTCTCTCTCTCTCTTTCTTTCTTTTCTTTTTTATTTATTTTTATTTTTTTATTTTCTTTTTTTTTGCTTAAAAAAAAATCAATTGTAAAGCTGTAGGTTGTAAACTTGTAATTAGCTTAACTAGTAAAATTTTTATATATATAAAAAAATTTGTAAAATCTTTTATAATTAAATAAAAGATCTGAAATTTAATCCCTCAGTTTATATACAACCAAAAAAAAAGAAAAAAATTCAAAGAAAAAATATGTAAGTCATTTCTTCCTATTATTAATAAGAAGCTGAAGCCGATAAGTTGATTAGAAGGTTTTTTTTTTTTGGATGATTGATTAGTAGTTCGATTTATATAAAATTGTTGATCAATCAATTATTTGGAGGACATAAATTTATTTAAATATTTGAATTAGCTATCAAAGATCCTACGACGTACACTTGTCATGTTTCATATATGTCATTTTTGAAGCTTTATACCTGGAAAAATTATGAAGTACATATTACAACTATTTATGAAAAGTTTTTTTTTTTTTTTTGAATATCATTAAGGAAAATATAAATTATAGCAAGTCATTGTTGAATGATATAAGTGATAACAATGGCTGAGACACGTGGAGCAAGAGACCATTTTCTTCCAAAGTTTCTATTAAAAAAAATTATAAGATAATAAGATCGTATGGGTGTATACAAGGAAGGTTCGAAGTAGTTAACTTAACTGGTAAAATTTCTGATACTTGAATAAGAGATCTAAGATTCAATCCCCGCTTACACAAAAAACTGATTGATGTTTTGTTCTGCGGATATCATAGGTTAAAACTCTCTTAAAACAAAAATACTTATAGTCAAATTCAATTGAAATACAAAAGAAAATTAGAAAACAGGCACATACCTAGGGTCAGAAAAAAATACTTATAGTCAAATTCACATACCTAGGGTCAGCTATTTTATGTTGTAATTCACGCTGTCATGACTTTAATAATTGTAGCTCATGGTGTTATTTGCTTTTAGAGTAAGGCACATGAAATTCACGGCCAAAGAACCATGTCAATGAGAATCTAAGAGCATGTCTGACCGTGAAGAGGAGGAGACGAGGAGTTCCTTCATCTCTTTGCATTAGTTAGACAAATGCGTTAGTAAAACAAATGCATTCGCTACAAAAATGGAGTTACAGTGTTACACCCCCTTTTGTAACACAATCCCATCATACCCATGGGCCAAAACGGGTATTTGCCCCTTTTGTTCAAAACAAGTAGCAAAATGCCGATATTTTGAAACTATCTGGTAAAATGCCACTATTTTGAAACTCAATTTTTAAAAAATTGAGTTTCAATGAAAAACTCGATTTAATGAAAATTGAGTTACTTGCAAAATGTTACATGGAACTCGAGTTCCATGTAATTTTTTTTTTTTTAAAGTTTTTTTCTTATAACTCGATTTTCTAAAAATCAAGTTTTTCATTGAAACTTGATTTTTAGAAAATCGAGTTTAAAATAAGGGCATATGGCTAAACAGTTTCAAAACAGGGGCATTTTGCTACTTGTTTTAGGCGAAAGGGGGAAATGCCCATTTTGGTCCACTCCCATGTAATGTGTATAAAGTACTACAAAACTTTCTCTTTAGTAGTTAGATTTGACTCTATTCACTTCATTCTAACCTTTGTTGCACAATTAGACTTGAAGCTCTTCCAAATGGATGTGAGGACATCTTTATCAATGGAGAATCAAATGAGGAGATTTCTATGAGTCAATCTATTGACATTTAGGTCAAATAACAAGAGTGCAAAGTATGATGCTTTAAGCATTTCACTTATGGTCTAAAGAAAGCGTCTACACAATGGTACTATCAATTTCATTAGGACATTGTTTTGATTAGCTTGAAATGTTGGAAGAGGACCATTGTGTGTATGTTAAACGATCATGGAAGAGTTTGCTTATGCTTAAAATGATATGGAGATGATTGTCACCACCAAAGGGTGATTGTCCTCTACTTGTGAAATGAAGGGCATGGGAGAGGCAAATTATGTGCTTGGAGTTGAGTTTGGATTTTCCCAAGAGATTTACATTAAGAAAGTTTAAAGCAATTCTGTATGCATAATTCCAAACTCCTAAGCACTTCAATTGAGAATGGATACATATTGAGCCTTGACTATTGCCTTATATCTAACAAGGAATAGAGAGACAATGACAAGAGTTTCCTATATGGATGCAATTGGAAGTTTGATGTACTCTATCGCTATATTGGGTAAGAAAGATATTTGGTTTAGGAGATTCTTGCGCCTAATATTTGAATTTATATTATTATGTTAGCTATGTATGCACCAACAATGCAAACTGTTTACGACGTAGACAATTTTCGTTAATGAATTAAAGGTAATTACTAGACTGACTACAAGTTGAAAATAATAGGAACCAAATTGATTGTAACCCCAAAATGTAAGGACCAAAATGGTATTTTTCATTTTTTAAAAATTGATAAACTGTATACATTAAACTGTTTACCATGTAGACAATTTTCGTTAATGAATTAACGGTAATTACTAAACTGACTACAAGTTGAAAATAATAGGGACCAAATTGATTGTAATCCCAAAATGTAAGGACCAAAATGGTATTTGTACATTTTTAGACCCCTTACAACACAACTAGATTAACCTAGTTAATTAGCCAAGTGATTACTTAGTTAAATTAAACAAAATCTAGGTTAACACAAATATATCATATTAATGTAAAGCGTGAAAAATAAAGAATACAAAGATATGATGACCTAGGAAAACCAAACCGGTAAAAACCTGGGGAGGATTTAACCTACCTATCCTCAAGATAAAACTGAATCCACTATGAAAGAATTGAAGTTTACATAATAGCGACTTAGACTACTAACATCCTATTGCTACCTCGAGTAGGAAAATTACTACCACGACCACGTGACAATTCCAAGTTCACGGACTACTTCTTTATTGGATTCCCAGCAAGTCCAAGCACTCCCACTTGTGTATCTTTAAGCTCTTGAATCTGCAACTGAATTAATCATCAAGTTCTTAACATAGTTTTGATTGCTAATAACCCTAAGTATGTGTGAAGGCAAACACCTCTAGATCTCACAAAAGATTCACACACATAGCATAAAGAGTAACCTTAAAACGTGGCTAAGGTTTTCCCTTTTATACTTAAGACAAAACATAAAGCCCTACAAACCAAACAGGCTTGGGCTGAGTTGGAAATTCTGCAAAAAAAACAATCTGCATGACTTTCAATCAATCGAGTCTAATTCTCGATCGATCAAGCCAGGCAGATTTATACAGTAAATCCTGCAATAACTCGATTCCAACTTTACATAAAAACACATACTTTGAGCAAGTCTAAACACGACCAAAATGTTTTGATCATGGTTTGCCAACATTACAAAATGAAGTTCTAATACATTAGTTCCTAATTCCTTAAAACCTAACAAACTCCCCCTTTGGCAATCCGTGACAAAATACAAACTAAACAAAGTGCTCAAAGTTTCATAAAAAGATCCCATTATAAAAATATTGCCCAACACAACAAATTCAACCTAACTACCATCTATTAGTTGCAAGTGTAGACAGCTGCACGACCGAATCCTCAACTAACGCATAAATGCATGTGTGGAAAATACAAGTAAAACAAAAATAACTTCTTGATTTCACAAAACATAAAATAGAGACATATATCATGAATAACCTCATAAATATAAATCAATAAGCAATGTGAAATAAGAAACATATACAATCAATGTATCTCCTCCTATCATGGACAACTTAAACAAAAATACATCATGAGCCAAAAATGTAGATACATAATGAAGCAACTAGATACAATCTAAAAGCTACACAGCTCAAAAACACAAAAATCTCCCCCTAACAACAAAAATCCTCTACAAATGTACTCCCCCTTTTTGTGATGAATTGCCAAAAGGCAATCAAAACTCATTATCAAAAGGAGGTGGCGGAGGCGACTGTCTAAGATGCTCCAAATCTGTGTGCAAGGCATGAAGCTCATCAAGCATGTCCACCAAAAGCTGACCATGAGCCATCTAAACGGTCATGACAGTTTCCAACATACGTCGAATGTCTGAATCATCCAAGGTAGAAGGTGGAGGAACAGTAGTAGCAGCAGCAGGATCAACAGACTCTTCAGCCGTAGTATAACCTGCAGAAGAGGGAGGAAGAGGAGGTGCGACACTGGAAGGCTCAACCCTAGGACGTTTAGAGCTTGCTCTCATCTGAGCAGCCTTCTGCCTAAGAAAGGTGGCACCTATGGGAGCAATAATATGAACAGGCTCAAATGCCAAAAACTCATCTAAACCTAGATGTAACAAAATCCGGTGAATAAAAAGGGGGAAGAAAAGAGCATGAGCAGTAGAACTACTCTTATGAACCTCAGTCAAAGAACGAATGAAAAGATGAGGAAAGCTCATAGGAGCATCAGTGATAAGGGCATACAAAAACGCACAACGCTCCAAAGGAATGGTGTGCAAGTGAGAGATAGGCCACAAGGAATGACAAGCAATCCAAAAGAAAAGATAGTGAATCTCAGTGAGTTTAGCAGTAGTGATTTGAGGATTAGAACCCCACTGGATAGAAGACCCAGTGATGTAAGATATGATGTCGTATAGGGGAGGAAACTCATCATAAGGGTAGACAGGATGCTAGACGATAGGTACCCCAAGAGTATCAGCCACTATAGAAGGAGTAATGGTGTACTCTTCACCTCATATCTAACTCTTAACTAGTGCTTTGAAATCATAGACGTGGATAGAGAGGTTCAAGTAGAACTCTCTGATCAGGGTAGCCGGAGGTGGATGAGTAATATCCAACAATGACAAACAGCCCTTACACTTAATGTTACGCCTAATTTCAGGATCAAGCTCATCTAACAGAACCTTTCTCTCAGCCCAAATGTTCCTCTTAAGGTTAAGCTTCTCATACATCTCTTGGTTCTTATCACTTGGATACCTCTCACTCTCAAAAGCAAGGATAGAAGAGGAGGAGGCTTTCCTATTGGCTATAGTCTTCCTAGACATAGTGCTAAGGAAAAGACAAGATACACAGAAAAGAACCAAAAAGAATCAAAGGAAAAAACTAAGGGCAGACTGTAAGTTAGCACAAAAATATAGAAATAACAATTCTATATGATGCATGAACAGTATAAGCAAATGATGTATGCTCTAATGCAGTGAGAATAAGTTCAATTTTAATTTTAAATTCACAAAATTGGCTTAAGCATAGAGTTTATATCAAAAACCCCAAAATTTTAAAAATCACTTGTACAATTTTCAAGAAATTGATCAATTGATCATTAATTAAGATAGATAACACAATATAATGATCAAATGGATCAATCCAACAAGCCAATTTCATCAAATTAAACGTAATTGAACAAAATCCCCAATTCGGGTAGTTTTAAGCCCTAGAAATTCCAAATTTTCCCAATTCAACAAATTGATCAAATTAAACCAGAAGGATCATGATTATAGCATCCTACGACAAAAACTAATTAATCAATTTTGAAAGAAAAGGCTTAAATCAACAAAAATCCCAATTTTGCATAGGTTTGAAATTTTCCCAAAATGCATGACAAAAATGCAAGAAACTTGAAAATAAATGAAAAAGGAAGGGTAATATGGTCTTATCGGCCTTGGGAGAGAAAAACCTTGCAAAAATATTGGAGGAAAACGACAAAAAATTGGTTGGATGTCTTGACTGATCGAATAGAGAAAGAAAAAGTTTTGAAAAGTTTGAAAAGTGTTTGAACACGTGAAAAAACAAAGGTTTTTAAAAAATCTCTATACGACTTTCAATCGATCAAAAATTAGGTTTGATCGATCGAAAATGCTTCGATTGATCTAACATCAATCGAGCATTGATCGAAACAGACATAATTAAACCTAATTTTTAATCACAATTTCGATCGGTCAAAAATCAAGTTCTATCAATCGAAAATCTTGAAAAATCATTTTTTTGAAAAACAAAACAATTTTATGCAGAAACTCCTCAAAGCATAATATTTTATGAATAAAAAACATGAGTATGAGATGAAATGCTTTCCAAAAACACTTGTTTAGAACTCAGTTTTCCCAAAAATAAGATTTTCAATCAATACTCCTTAAATTCTCAAACTTCAAACACATTTTGCATAAAAATCAAGGAATTCTTCAACCTTGGTTGGCCAAACCAAAATCACACACAATAACATGTACAAAGTTTAGCAAAGTAGCAAAGAGTAACTTGTGTAGTGTGTGCAACTAGCAAAAGCTTGAGATACATGTGAGGTGATATGTGAAATCAAGCACAATTTCTACAAAATTCATCACATAGAGTTTGAAAAAGACTAACACTTAAAGAGTTACATCATATAACTTCCACATTTCCTAGAATAAAAGTTTACAACAATGTAAGTTTCTTGAATTGCCTTATATTGTACATACCAATTTTATTTAATCAGAAACTTATTAAAGATAGCCGGGATAATATACACACCAATTTTATTTGATTTAAAGTTATTATAGCCCAATAATGTACACACTAATTTTAGCATTTAAACCGAAGCTACACCTTATGTTATTTTTGTGCATGTGCTACATTTTCTTGAGCACAAAATCTTACGATATACACTAAGGTGTTCATGATTGGCTAGTAAACAGTGGTGAGATAGTTATTTATGCATTTCTCAATAAGTTCAAGTCCGACAATAAAAGGCATGTGACTTCAAGATCAAGATCAAGATCATGTGTTCAAAAACTATAAACATTTTCCCACACAACATGCATTACAAAGCTCAAACTAGTAAAGTGCAAGAAATAAGCTCATCAAAACTATGCAAAAATAAATTGACCAACCTTGATTTCAAATCCAAGAACAATAATGCAAAACACATTTTGCTTCCTTTTTCCTTCTTTTTATTTTAACAATAATGCAAAACACATTTTGCTTCCTTTTTCCTTCTTTTTATTTTATTCTATTTACTTATTTATTTTTTAAAATAATAAAAACAATCCTAGAATGAAATGCATGAATGTTATGCAATGCATATCCTAAAAAAAAAAAACAAAGAAAACAAACAGCAAAGAACAATGGTCACAAAGAGTAAAGCAATGAAGCACAAGGACCATGTCAGAAAGACTCAATTCGATCGAGCCTTTTGCATCCAAAGCTTTTTAGATACAACTCTAGCATTGGAGTTGTTCTTCACATTAGAATTCTGAGCAACTCCAGGATTGGAATAAAAGTTTAAAACCTTTACCAACTCACCAATAAGTACCATAGGATCTTGTATTTGAGGCACAGGTACTTTTGACTTATTTGCTCGCTTAGCAATTTGCAACTTGAAACAGTTTGGACGAATGTGCCCAAACTTTCCACAAAAATGATAAACCCATGCAGGCTTATCTTGCAACTTGCCCTTAGGAGGATTAGAAGCCTTAGGTTTAGATTCTTAAAGATCAACCCTAATTTTACTAGGAGGTGTAACTTTAGTAGGTTTGACAATCTCACTCACTGGGAGCTCAAAAGAAGGAACAAAGTTAATGGAATGGGGTTCAGGCACAGAGATGCTTTCTACAAAACCTAAGCTAGTTTTGTCAAATGGAGACTTTTGAACACTCAACATGTGATCAAGTTTGGAGTTTACAGACCTATTAGATTGTTCTCTAGCAACAGATAATTCAAGTTTCAAATTCTTAATTTTATCAAGCAAAAGCATGTTCTCAGTCTTCACATTATTCAACAATTTATTAGCATCAAACAGTTCCACAAGCAAGTTTTTCTTTTCAAGTTCAAGAGATGCAATTTTCTTTAAGCCCAGATCAACACTTATAGCATCCTTTGCAGCAACTTTACAAAGTTTATTGTAGGCTTCTTGTAAATCTGCATCCTCAGAGAGTTCCCCATCAGAAGGGTTCTTTTCAACAACAATACTTTCATCAACTACAGCAGTAGCAGTGAAAGTAATGAAGTTTCCATCCTCATCACTACCAGACTCATTGTTAGAAACTTCATCATCACTTAGGGTTACAGTCATAGCCTTACTCTTAGACCTCAAGAATGTTGGACATTCAGATTTCACATGACCATACCCTTAACACCCAAAACATTGTTGACCCATAGAATTATTAGAAGGTTGACCTATTCTCGCTTTAGGTTTTTCAGTGTTGTTTACTTTAATGGGATCATTCCTCCTAAAGTTTCTAGGTTCAGCATTGTTCTTACCTCTTGGGCTTCTGTTGTTGTTCTTAAGAAAGTTTCTAAAGTTCTTGGCAAGATAGGCAATCTTTATAGCAGAGAGCTCATCATCAAATCCATTCACATCAACATCATCAACAGACTTAAGAGTCATTGATTTGAATTTGCTAGTCTTAGGTAGGTCCAACTCATAGGACTGAAGAGATACTACAAGTTTATCAACAGGGATGGAGTCCACATCCTTACTTTTAGTGATGTCAGTCACTTTGGGTCTAAAATTCTCAGTCAAAAATCTAAGAATTTTCCTAACAATTTTAGGTTGATCATAGATTTCACCCAAATTATATGCATAATTAACAATATCATTAATCTTAGCATAGAATTCATCAACAGATTCATCATCAGAAATCCTAATGCTTTCAAATCTAGTAGTTAATTGCTGCAATTTATTGATTTTAACTGCCTTTGTGCCTTCATGTATAGTCTGAAGGATATTCAAAGCAGTATGAGCAACCTCAACATTAGAAATTCTCTTAAATTCCTCTATAGAAACAGCATTAAAGATAGCATTCATAACTTTGCTATTAAAAGTGGTTGCTTCTTTCTAAGAAGTTTGCCACTCACTCACAGGAATAGTGGGCTTCTTCCATCTATATTCAACAGAGTTCCAGACTCTCTTATCAATAGATTTCAGGAATGCTTTTATCCTTACTTTCCAATAAGCATAGTTATTCCCATCAAAGTGAGGTGGAATAACAAGAAAGTGTCCATTTTCCATGACAATTGAGGTCAAGGATTAGCTCTTAGATCAAAAGATCTACAACAAGAGAGCTAGCTGCTCTGATACCATTTGTACGTTTTTAGACCCCTTACAACACAACTAGATTAACCTAGTTAATTAGTCAAGTGATTACTTAGTTAAATTAAACAGATCTAGGTTAACACAAATATATTATATCAATGTAAAGTGTGGAAAATAAAGAACACAAAGATATGATGACCCAAGAAAACCAAACCAGTAAAAAACCTAGGGAGGATTTAACCTAGCTATCCTCAAGGTAAAACTGAATCCACTATGAAAGAATTAAAGTTTACACAATAGTGACTTAGACCATTAACATCCTATTGCTACCTCAAGTAGGAAACTTACTACCACGACCATGTGACAGGTCTAAGTTCACAGACTACTTCTTTCTTGGATTCTCAGCAAGTACAAGCACTTCTGCTTTTGTATCTTTAAGCTCTTGAATTTGCAATTGAATTGATCATCAAGTTCTTGACATAGTCTTGATTCCTGATAATCCTAAGTATGTGTGAAGGCAAATATCTCTAGATCTCACAAAAGATTCATACACACAGTATAAAGAGCAACCTCAAAATGTGGCTAGGGTTTTCCCTTTTATACTTAAGACAAAATATAAAACCCTACACGTTAAACGGGCTTAGGCTGAGTTGGAAATTCTGCAGAAAAAACAATCTGCACAACTTTCGATCGATCGAGTTTAATTCTCGATCGATAGAGCCAGGCAGATTCACACAGTAAATCCTGCAGTAACTCGATTCCAACTTTACATAAAAACACATACTTTGAGCAAGTCTAAACACGACTAAAACGTTCTGATCATGGTTTACCAACATTACAAAATGAAGTTGTAATACATTAGTTCCTAATTCCTTAGAACCTAACAGTATTTTTCATTTTTTTTAAAATTGACAAACTGTATACATTAATCTTATTTATTGCCTAGTTCTATTCTCTTTAGCTTTATTTTTTTTACAATAAATTTCAATTAAAAGCTTAAATGAACAATTAGGACCCTGTATAATATATAATTCTCTATTCGTTTTTTTTTTCTTTTTTTTTGGTAATATATATTTCTCTCGTTTCATACTTGAAGTTATCATAAAAATGTTAAGAGCATCGTAACTCAACTAGTATATCTTGGTGTTTTCAATAAAGACACTAAGATTAAAATCTTTCCACCCTAACTATCGATGTATTAAAAAAAAACTATAATAGAATAATTATATTAATGAGTAATTCAACTGGTAAAGTCTTTGATAGCTAAATAAAATATTTGGGGTTCAATCCTTGTTTACAACAAAAGCTGATTAGTGTCTTGATCTGATGATAAAAAGGGGGATCTAGCCTTTTACCCCTATTTTTAAAAATATTTGGTAATATGCCCTCTGTTTCCAAACTATTTTGGTTTGTGCCCCTGTTTTGAAACTCAATTTTCTCAAAAATCGAGTTTCAATGAAAAACTCGATTGGTTTAAAATCGAGTTATGCCTAATCAAACTTAAAACAAAAAAAAAACAAAAAAAAACTCGCATGGAACTCGAGTTCATGAAGCTCGAGTTTCCTTTAAAACCCCACTATAGCACTCCCTGAACGCAGTTATAAGTTTGGGATGATCAAACTTAACAAAAAAAAAAAAAAATTGCATGGAACTCGAGTTCTATTTAAAACACCATTATATGTCTTCCTGAACACAGCTATAAGTTTAGGGTGATCAAACTTAAAAAAAAAAAAAAAAAAAAAAAAAAAAAAAAAAAAAAAAAAAAAAAATTCATGGAACTCGAGTTCATGGAGCTTGAGTTCCATTTAAAATGCTACTATAGGCCTTTCTGAATGCAACTATAGGGTTGTTGTTGTTGTTGTTGTTGTTGTTGTTGTTGTTGTTTTTTTTTTTTTTTTTTTTTTTTTTTTTTTTTTTTTTTAAGTTTGATCGCCCTATACTTGATTTTCTACCAATCAAGTTTTTTGATTTAAACGAGGGCATATTGCCAAATATTCCTGATAAAAAAGCTATCATAAAGAGCGGATGTCGTAAGTTAAAACTTTCTCTCTCTCTCTAAGATGAGTTTAAGTTACACCTGATGTAATTTTAAAAGAGTTACACTTTTTTTTACATTATTGATTTTTATTAGATCTAAGGGTGGAAAAACACTAATAGTTATATCATTTATTGTCCTAAAAATCAGTGATTAATTGCATTAATTCTCTCTAGTATTTTTAAAAAGTAATAATAAATAAATATATAAAAAAAAATCTCTCCAACCTTGTTATCTTTTTTCATCTCTCTTTTATTTATTTTTTTGAATCTTTATCTCATAAGCTACTTCCATCAACTTTGACTTGCTTGACAAATTTTGGGACCGTGAAAAGGGGGTAAACGGTGGTGGTGATTGCACCAATGGTGAGAAAGCAAGGAGGGAAGTTTTTGTTGATGCCCAGGTGGAGCAAGCCATGAAAGATAAGTTCTAGAACAAGAATTAACCATGGGGAGATTGGGGCCTTTTGGTAGTAGGTACTACCTGTATTGCACAGAGGAAAAAAGAGTAGTGAAGGACAGAAAAACTAAAAAAGATTACAAGAAGCAAAACATTACCAAACTAACAACCTCCACTATTAATGTCACATTCTACAATTGTCATGCTTCAATTGTATTTTCAAATTAACCTCAAAAGCATTAACCTCAACAGTTTCATTAAGGTACTAACAATGACTTTTTCAAATTGGCTCCATATCTTAGCCTCGACTATAAGGCCATAAAATTGCTATTGGTTTCATCAAAAGAATATAAGAAAGGATGCTTAATATTCGTATTGTGACTCTCAAGGTTGTGGCCTTTGACAAAGAGAGGCATTAGGATAGGTACCAGCTGCTATTCATTATTATTATTATTATTTTTAAATTTTTAGAGAGAGAGAGACAATGGAGGTAGGAAGCCATTTGTGCTTAAGAGAGAGAGAGAGAGAGAGAGAGAGAGAGAGAGATATGAAGATTCAAGAAGAGAGAGAGATATGATGATGAGAGATTTTTATTTTTATTATTATTATTATTCAAGATAAATGTTGGAGAGTAAAAGCAATTTATTACTAATTTCTAGGAGTAATAATGATTTGACATGAGTGTTTTTCTACCTTTAGATCTAATTAAAATCAATGATGTAGAAAATATGTAACTATTTTCAAGTTACACCAGGTGTAACTTGAAAATAGTTTCACATTTTCTACATCATTGGATTTAAATAGATCTAAAGATAAAAAAAAAAAAAAAAAAAAAAAAACCCTAATTAATGCTAATATTCTGATTGATCTCATTTATAATTTCTTATTTATCACATCCATACTTATCTCTAAACCCAAAAGAGGTGTTTACCTGGTGTAACTTGAAAAGAGTTACACATTTTCTACATCATTGGATTTAAATAGATCTAAAGATAAAAAAAAAAGACCATAATTAATGCTAATATTCTGATTGATCTCATTTATAATTCCTTATTTATGACATTCATACTCATCTCTAAACCCAAAAGAGGTGTTTACCCCCCTCTCTCTCTCTCTCTCTCTCTCTCTCTCTCTCTCTCTCTCTCTCTCTCTCTCTCTCTCTCTCTCTCTCTCTCTCTCTCTCTCTCTCTCTCTCTGCATGTTTAATCCTTGAGAGGGAACTTTGATTTGCAACTAATCCTATAATCTCGACTGTGGTTATTTTTTTTAGTAATAGACACATGTTGAGGTTATTTATAGTAATTGTATGTCCACGTTATTTGTAGCTATTTGTAACTAATCCTACCAATGACACTTGTCTATGTCCAATAACCTTGCTGGAATCACTTTGACACATGATCATGGTTACAACAGGCCATAACCTTATCGTTTGATCATGACGGTAGTAATGGTATGTAATCCTTTATTGCAGGTAGTTGATTGTGAAAGACTTAAAAACGTACACTTCATTTTATTTTACGGGGACTAGAATGGTCATTGACAAAACTCAGAAAAATTTTTATAGATCAGAAAAATTGAAATTGAAATGAAAGGAAAAGCGGTGGAGAGAGAGAGAGAGAGAGATGTAACATTACTTAGAGTTACACTATGTGTAATTTGAACCCAACTATATATATATATATATATATCTTAAATAAACAAAATTTTTTTTTTGACCATGACTAAAGTACAAGGAAGTAGTCATTATGGATGTAGAAAATAGTGACTAGAAATTTTTTTTTTTTTTAGATACAAGATAGAATTTTTACTATAACCTAATCTAAGTGTATATGTGTGTGAAGGTCCCTCCTGGAGATTTAAATCCCAGCCGTTGCCCTCCACTGTCACAAGCACTTATACTTGTGGAGTGATTAACACACCAAGAGTGCGCGGTGGTGTGACTAGAAATTAAAAAATGATAAATTGTATAAATTGGTTAACGTAAATGAGTATATCATTAATCTCATTTATATTCCTTAGTTAAATACTTGAAGTTATAGTTGAAAGATTATATTAATGAGCAACTAAAATTGACTTTAAAACATTTTGCAAGAATTGCAATCCAATAAGTACCTTTCTTTAGTGGGTTTGTGGGTTTGTTGGTTTTTAACTGGATGACTAAGTCCATAAGGTTCTTCTTCTTCTTCAAAAAAAAAAAAAAAAAAAAGTCCATGAGGTCATTATGTTAAAAGATGCAGCGGGCTTATTCAGTTTCTTGTTTTGTTTCCCATTATTTTTACCTTTTTGTTAATTATTTTCCCAGTTTTTCAATAGATAATTAGATACAGAGGGTCTCCCAAATAATATAAATTACCCCCCTCCTGCAAAAATGGATTAATCTCTTAAGGGACTTAAATTTTTTTTATAATATCTCATAAAAATAACAGCACTGTAAATAGATTATACAAATGAAGTTAACAAATAATTAACAAAAAAGTAAAAATAATGGAGACCATATTTTTACAGTTTTCAAACCTGATCAGTTCGACTCCGGTTCAAATGTTTCCTAGCATTTTTGGCATATAACAATTTATAGAGTTAAAAACTAAATTGGTGAGAGGTTCTTGGTTAACTGGGTCAGACTATATGGTCTGATCCGAGTTTGAAAACTTTGAGATAAAAAATAAATTGAATCAAGAAGTTCTCTATATTCTTAATTTAATATATTCCACCAAATATGAAAATTTCAGTCATTTTTCAAGAAAATAGAAAAGTAATACATAATTATGTTTGAAATTGTGTGTCTATATGATTTGAGTTTCATACAATCTTATCTTGGTTCTAAAGTTTCGACCTCCACTAGAAAAGATTTTCAGTTCCATCCCTAATTACAATAACGAAAAAAAGAGAATTTGAACCTTAAACGCATTGGGAAGTGTCTGCTCTTGGCTCACACTTATAACTTTTAAGTAGTAGAATTTCACCTCTTTACATTAAAAGCGTAGAAAAGCACCCCTAAATACAGGTTATTTGTATCGAGATTTTGAAAAGTAATAACATCTATATCCTCATTCTTGTTAAAGAAAATCACATATGTCATCATTCATACAAAATAAAAAAATGACATATCATCCATTCAGGGGGGAAAAAGGGAGACATATGTCATCTTAATTCTTCTTGCTACAATTTTTGTTTCACATTTCTTAAAATATCTCACAAAAAAAAATGTTAGGGACACATCATTTTCATAACAATTTCAAAAAGAATCTCGAGTGGCAAACTGTTTGTTGTAAGTAAAAAAGTAGTGTTAATAGTAGGCCAAAATAAAAACTAATAACAAATTATCACTTAAGCTTTCTTGTGAAAATATTGTGAACATAATACTTCACATTTCACAAATAGTAACCCAGTAAAACAATTGACAAATCATAGCCTAGTAAAACAAACCAATATGAGTGGGTGTAATTTAATTATTGGGTAGTTGAAAGTAAACATCTAACTTCATTCTTTGCCTCATTCTAGAAAAAGAGAGAGAGGGAGAGAGAAAGAGAAAGATAGAAACCTATCATTCTTTGGCTCATGGTCACAAGGCAATGCAAGGACATTGTTCATTGGGAGATTCACAAAGAGTAAATTGACCCCTTCTCCTGAAGAAGGAGATGGATTGGACCGCACCTCTCAATGTATTCCTTTTGTTTTTCCTTCAATAAAACTTTTTTTTATTTCAATCCTATAAGGGGGGAAAAAAGAGGTCATAGTCACAAGATGCAAGGACATTATTATTACTTTTTTAATTTGGGCGATTCACAGAGAGTAAAGTAGATTGATAGCAATTTATGACTCAAAAAAATGCTGTGGGAGGGAAACACGTTAAAAGGATGATGTATGGTTTAAACGGGTCGGTCATCAGTCAAGAAATGGTGAAAAACATTCCTAAAATTGTTGGACCTAATTTGTGTCTTCCTCTTCTTGATTGTTTAAGATTTAAGATTACGGTATAGACACGTGCAGTGAAATACAACAGCTGATCAAAAGTCAAAAACAAACGAAACAAGTATGATATTTTCTTTACCAGAATTATGCACACAAGGTTTTCTTTGTTCATGATGGAGGATTTAAAGAATGGGTTTTTAGAGGTCGAGAAAATCGACCATGCATCAATTGATGCATGTAATACCACCAACTAGGGGTCATTTAAGAACATGACGTGATGAATCAATGCCTAAATTCAAGCTTTGAGAAAACTTATATATGGATTATTGCCTTTCAATAGAACTATTCTTTGAAACCATTGGTGCTATAGGTGAAGCTTAGTTTATTTATTTATTTTTTTTTAAAAGAAGGAAAAGTTGAGCTTAATTAGTCGTGCGATGATTCCACACAGTGGAGGGGAATGTTTGTGGTCTAAACTCCAAAGTAGAGTAAACTTATAAATATCGTGTTGGTTTAGTCGAGAGAACGAAATATCTTATTATCAATACAATATATTGTTTCAGGGTTGTCAATGTATATGAGATGTGTTTTAGTTATTTATGGTATAATTTTTTGTATTGGATCAGAAGGTATGTAATGGGTGAGTATGTAATCCCTATAGAGAAATGCTATGTCTACAACATTTCTACAACATTTTTACAACATTTCCTAAGTGGCAGGTTGTTATTGGCTATTATTGTTGGGGCAAAAAAGTAATTTTAGTGTTAGTTTCAAATTTGAACCAATAACAACTAACCACCTGTAATTTGTTGTAAAAATGTTGTAAAATTGTTGTAGACGTAGCATCTCTCAATCCCTATAATGTTACTGGCTGAAATAACAAAAAAGTGACAAAATTATTTTTTAATTTTCTTTTAAAGAAATATGCTTTCATAAACTGAGCTAACAAGTCCCAACATATCTCACTTTTCGCTTGTAATTAAACAATCTCTTTTTTTTTTGCTGAGAATAATTAAACAATCTCAAATCATAAGCATTGAATAATTATCATCCTCTACAACACCATCGGCTTCGATGCCATGACCACCAGCCACTGAACGTGGTTCCATTTGGGGTTTAAATAACTTTCTATTTTCCCAAAAAAAAGTTATATACATTAAAGAAGAAATTTTATTTATAGACACAAAATAAAATTAATTGGGATTCATATATATATATATATATATATATTATTTTCTTTTAAATTTATAATTATGATCTAACCTCCTCTAGTATCATTGTATCAGTTCCTCAGTAGGTGGATTAGTTATAATGATCACCCCCTAAGGATTGTCATGACTGGTAGCTTATCTCATTCTTTTATATTAAAAATAAAAATAAAAATTAAAGTACCTTTTCTTGGCCCTTAAAATTTAAGTTGCTTTTACTTTGATTTTTTACGTTTTAAAATTTTCATTTTGTCACTTTATGTCATTTCATATTGGTTCCACCATTAATTTTTGTCAATAATTTGATGAAACTTGGCATTATATGAACGATATTTCGTAATGGGATTATGCATTTAGTGATTTGATTATGAACAAAAATGAAATGCATGATTAATTTAAAAATAAAATCAAACATAAAAAGTCAAAATGAAAATTTTAAAATTTAAAATTTGAAAGAATAAAATAAAAATAATTCCAAACTTTAAAGACAAAAAAAATCTCTAATCCAAAGAAAGCAAGAGGAAAAAAAGAAAAGATAAAAATTATGCACACATAACCAAATAACTTTAGTATACTACATCATAAAATATAACATATTTAACCATTTATTTACTTAAGCATCATTCAACATTTTGTTTAATAAATTAAGAACGAAGTAAAGATATCTATCTTATTGAGGGGAAAAAAAAGAAATTATTTTTAGAAGAAATCAATACAAATGAAGACCTTGCGTTAAAGAAATACAGTAGCAAATAAAACACATTGTTCCAATTTCCAAGGTTTGTGGACTTAGGAGGATCCCATAGAAGGTTATCTAACTTGCACGTAAGTTTACGTCAATTACCTATAATAACAGTATCGAACATTTTGGTGATAAAATCATTCACTTTTTTATATATATATATATATATATACACACACACACACATACATTCATGCAACGGTGAATAGAGAAAGAAAATGATGTGTAACGGTGAATAGAGAAAGAAAATGATGTGTTCTAGACTTGGAGTATTATTGCCTCTCATAAAATATTGATACTATATAAAAATCCGATTCCAAATTTTGGCCACGAACGAAACGACTTCACATTCACAGCACAAGTCTAATTGGACGACGCACTACTTCAAATTGGGCCCAGAAAGTGGGCCACGCAAGCTACCTAAGGTCCACGCCTTTATGATTCACCTTGCACCACCATTTCCAATTTCCAAAGCTCCATCACCACAACTGGTTGTTGATCAGATCAGCCTGTTATTATGCACTATTTTTGTCTAATTTCTTTAATTTATGATTAGCATATTTGGTGTATTTTGAACTACTTAAAACACAATTATTTTCCACAGTCCACGCGTATTTGTGTATAATGAAAAAAATAAAAAAGGTTCGGATTTGGTTTCTAATTTTTTAAGCACCCCAACTCATGAAGTCACAATTTGTAAAAGAATATCTACCTACCTGATATTATTTATTAAACACCCAACTTCCCAAATCAGATTACAGTACGAAATTATAGATATTCTTGTGAGTTTGCATTGTTGCAAACCAAACAACATCTAATTAATGATAAAAATTAATACACTGAAATACTATCAGATTCAGAAAGAATGCCATTATGGTGGGGTGGTACTATTATTTGTACCAACTTTAGGCTTAATAAATTTCTTACTAGAATCCATCCAAAAAAGAAAAGAAAAAAACTTTCTTACTTCTTAGAATACTCATATCTTTCAATATAAACTTGTATAAATTTAGATTGAATGCTCATATTTGTCAATGACAAACTTGTGTAAATTTAGATTAAATACTTGTATTAGTAAATGCAAACTTTTGTAAATTTAGATTGAATACTCATATCAGTCAATATAAATGTAAACTTGTATAAATTTAGATTAAACACTCATATCACTTAATTCAAACTTGTGTAAGTTTAGATTGAATACTCATATCAGTCAAATTTGTGTAAATTTAAATTGAATAATCATATTAATTAATGTAAATTTGTATAAATTTAAATTGAATACTCATATTAGTCAAACTTGTGTAAATTTATATTGTTGTTACAATAAAACTTTGTAAATTTACAATTTTACTATTTATTTGCAATTCTATTGATAAATACTTCTTTATTCATA
Source organism: Quercus gilva (assembly GCA_023621385.1). Classification (NCBI taxonomy): domain Eukaryota; kingdom Viridiplantae; phylum Streptophyta; class Magnoliopsida; order Fagales; family Fagaceae; genus Quercus; species Quercus gilva. The sequence goes on from CM042481.1 coordinate 44,814,835, forward strand.
TTCATATATATATATATATATATAAAGCAATAGATGATTTAAAATAAATAATATGATCTAAATATTTTTAAAAATAATGATATAAAATAAAAAAATTATAAAACTAAAGTAAAAATTTTAGCACAAGTTAATGCAAATGTTCTTAACCAAGATAATTTTTTGTTCTGAGAAACAACCAAGATAATTTGAAAGCATAATAATTTAACAAAAAGTTATTGAATCGTCAAAGCCTTGGACAGGTCACCGGAACAGTGGAGGGACCACAGAGAAACCCTTTTTAGAACAGAGAAAAAGGAAAATTATTAAAAAAAAAAGCTGATTAAAATGAAAAGACAAGGGTGAAATGAGAGTAAGTCCAAAATTACATGCTAATACCCTTTCTAATACTTAGGTGATTCCGTCACGTCACGATGAAACCGGAGGAAGAGAAATGAACACATACTCTTGTCTCAGACCAAAAAAAGATAACAGAAACACACGAGGGTATATTCGTCATCGTGTTTTTTATAAAAATATACTGTATATTATTGTAAGTAAGACTCAAAAAGCTGAGCTGGTGGTATATTACTTGCATTGCATAATAGCAACGTTTCCCTAGACAAAGCCGGCTCTCATTAATTTCTCTCTCTCTCTCTCTCTTACTTTTTTTTTTTTTTTTTTTAAATAAAATTTTTGGCTCAAATATTGATATGATATAGCCACAAACACAGTATTGTCTCTCTCTTCTCCCCTCTTTCTTTCTTTCTCTCTCTTCTTTCTGTGTTGGTGTATGTATTTTTTTGGATTCCCACCTATTTTTCCCAAACACAAAGCAGGTGGTACTAAAGAGAAAGTTTGGGAGAGAGAGAGAGAGAAAAAAAAAAATAGAAAAGTCTAGAGTTGCCGGAAAATGCTCAGCCAAAGCTCGGAACTCCGGCGAGTGAGTCAATGCGGTGGTGATTAGTATTTATTTATTTTAACAAAATAAAGTTAATCTGAAAGTGGGTTTTTGGTTTTATGAGCCAGAACAAAAAATGCGTGAAGCACTACTGTGTGATGAGCCGAACGACGTCGTATCCACAACGACGAAGAAGAAGAAATCCGACGAAGTGATATTAACAGTCGCGCGTAGTCGATCCCAAGCTGGTAGCACACGAAGGGTAACGCCAACGACCTTAACTAGCTCACCTTCGCTAACCGCCGCCGTAAACGTGGGCGTAACTGTGGCGGAGAAGCCACTCGCGAACGGAGATCTGTACATCGGGGGTTTGTCAGGGAACGCGCCGCACGGATCTGGGAAGTACTTGTGGACGGACGGGTGCATGTACGAAGGCGAGTGGCGACGTGGCAAAGCGTACGGAAAGGGCAAATTCTCGTGGCCATCTGGGGCGACCTACGAGGGGGACTTCAAGTATGGTCGGATGGAAGGGTTTGGCACTTTCATCGGATCCGACGGGGACACCTACCGCGGGTCGTGGAGCTCCGATCGGAAGCACGGGTACGGAGAGAAGCGTTACGCGAACGGCGACTTTTACAAAGGGTACTGGAAACGGAACGTGCAAGATGGGCAAGGGCGTTACGTTTGGAAGAATGGGAACGAGTACGAAGGGGAATGGAAAAACGGTGTGATTTCGGGTCGTGGGATTTTGGTTTGGGCCAACGGAAACCGTTACAGCGGGGAGTGGGAAAACGGAGTTCCGAAAGGGAACGGGGTTTTTACTTGGCCTGATAGTAGTTGCTATGTTGGTAGTTGGAACAAGGACCTCAAGATTCAGCAAATGAACGGTACTTTTTATCCGGGAAATGGGAACTTGAAGAGTGACGGTAATGGTAATGGTAATGGTAATGGTGGTGGGTGTGACAATTTGATGATCACGATGCGGAAAAGGTCGTCGGTGGACGGAGCTAGAGGGAGCGTGACGGAGAGGAATTTTCCGAGAATCTGTATTTGGGAATCGGATGGGGAAGCAGGGGATATAACTTGTGATATAATCGACAATGTGGAGGCTTCCATGTTTTATCGCGATGGTACTGGTACTGGGATTGGGATGGATCCTTGTGAAGGGTTTCGCCAGTTTAGACGGAGTCCATGTTGTTTTCCCGGGGAGGCGAAGAAGCCAGGGCAGATGATATCGAAAGGCCATAAGAATTATGAATTGATGCTTAATCTTCAATTGGGAATTAGGTAGGTATTGTTACTGGAGGATTGAGATTGAGATTGAGATTGAGGTTTTATGTGAGTGGATCTAATACGTTGATTGTTGTGTAGGTATTCTGTGGGGAAGCATGCTTCCATATTGCGTGAGCTAAAGGAGAGTGATTTCGATCCCAAGGAGAAATTCTGGACCAGGTTTCCGCCAGAGGGATCCAAGATTACGCCGCCCCATCAGTCTACTGAGTTTCGATGGAAAGATTATTGTCCCATGGTGTTTAGGTATTGGTTTTTTTTTTTTTTTTTATCTGTCTACTTATCTAGTATGTGTGGCTGTGATTAATAAAGTTTTGTGGGTTATGTAGTAAGAGGATAAGAATGCTATGTTTTTGCTGCATTGCTTGCTTTAACATGTCTAGCACTAGTGCCATTTTTTTTTTTTTTTTTTTTTTGTGCGCGCGCGCGCGCTATGGTTGTAAGGAATGTGTATATATATTTATTTCAGACGTTTGAGGGAGCGGTTCCAAGTAGATCCTGCTGATTACATGCTGGCTATTTGTGGCTCCGATGCCCTTCGGGAGCTTTCCTCCCCGGGGAAGAGTGGAAGCTGCTTTTACCTTACACAGGATGATAGATTTATGATCAAAACAGTGAGGAAATCAGAAGTCAAGGTCGGTTGCCACTCCCTTTTGACTTTTGTCTTGTTAATTTTGAAAATTTGCTTGAGTTGAGTTATAAATGCATTTCGATATGCTTTGTTAGCATATTGGAAATTGTTTTTTCGTAGCGACCACTCTACTTTAATAATTAAGTGAGACATGTTATAGGTGGGGCAATTAGATTGAAATCTCAAGTTTGGTAATCTTTTTATAGGTGCTAATTAGAATGCTTCCAAGTTATTACCAACATGTATGTCGGTATGAAAATTCCCTGGTGACAAGATTCTTTGGAGTGCATTGTGTCAAACCGATTGGTGGCCAGAAGGTAATGTGTTGTGGGGACAAATTTGAGTTGTTTTGGTTCACATGGGTTTTTTGATTTCTGATTTTTGTGTATTGTGATTGGAAAGCAGACCCGGTTCATTGTAATGGGCAATTTATTCTGCTCAGAGTATCGGATCCATAGGCGATTTGACCTAAAAGGATCATCTTTTGGCCGCACGACTGATATGCCTGAGGGTGAGATTGATGAAACCACAACCCTCAAGGACAATGATCTTAATTTTGTGTTTCGCCTTCAACGAAGTTGGTACCAAGACCTCATCAAGTAAGTTCACAGAGTGTATTTTCATCTCCTACTTCAATTTGCTTCACTCAGATTCTCCATCTGGTTCTTGCATCTGTTTTAATGTGCTTCAAACCTTGTTCAGACAAATTGATCGAGATTGTGAGTTCTTGGAATCGGAGAGAATCATGGACTACAGTCTTTTGGTTGGTCTTCACTTTCGTGATGACAATACGTGTGACAAAATGGGTTTATCGCCGTTCCTTTTGCGTACTGGTAATCAATTATAGCATCACTCCACAAATAATTCATGAATAGATAGATTTGTGGAGCCATAAGAATGTTGTGCTGAATGTGTGCCCTTTGCAGGTAAAAAGGATTCTTATCAGAATGAAAAGTTTATGCGTGGATGTCGCTTCCTTGAAGCAGAGCTACAAGATAGGGATAGAGTTTTATCTGGCAGGTATGTCCTCTGACCTTTTTTTTTTTTTTTTTTTTTTTTCCTAGTTTGAGCTGAAAGCTAAGTATCAAGAGTTCATAATTGTGGTCTCTAGTTCATTATTAATACTTCAAAACACTTTGTCACAAAGAACTGTGAGAAATGGATTGTGGTTGGGCTCTATCTTCCTATTTTTATGGTATAAATGGTGGCCAATAATTTCCTCAATTGTATTTGAACGTGTTTGATGGGGCTATTGAAAGTTACTTGGGGTGTCTTGGCGATTCTGTGGGGGTAGTTCAGTAGACAACAGTTGTATGTGGGGGCATTTACAGGGTATGGTCCTAAATTTCATTGATAAGAATTAAAATTTCCTTTATGCGTGTTTTCTTTTTGAATGGTTGATAAAATTTGTTGCAAAGGATGATCAGAGTACCAATTTCGTATAATTGCCATTATTAAAAACAATTATATTGGATAGAATTCATTCTAGCTGAGCCGAGTTTTTTCAGTCAAACAAGATTAGCGTTTACAATTATTAATGCTAATTGCTTCCCCCTTGTGTTTACTTATTGGGTAGAAATGATACCAGGGGATAAACCTATATATAGGGATGTAAAAAATGAAAAGGGATCTTTTAATATGCATTGGCATGATGTTGTCTTCTTGTTTATTTATTGTATTTTTTTAGTAATGAAATGATTTGATCTTTCATTTCAATTGCATGTTTATGTGTTTAATTTGGTTAGAAGATGAAACTTTCATGTCTATTTTATGGAGGAACTGGGGAAATCATATGTACTGAATTTAAATTGAAACTATGTCTATCAGGAAACCATTAATCAGGTTAGGAGCAAATATGCCTGCAAGAGCAGAACGGATGGCTAGAAGGAGTGACTTTGATCAGTATACCCCGGGTGGAATAAGCCGCTTGACACCTTCACGCAGTGGTGAGAGCTATGAAGTAGTCCTTTACTTTGGGATCATTGACATTTTACAGGACTATGATATTAGCAAGAAATTAGAGCATGCCTACAAGTCCTTACAAGCTGACCCAACTTCTATTTCAGCCGTTGATCCGAAGCTCTACTCAAAGAGGTTTCGGGATTTCATAGGGAGAACGTTCATAGAAGACAGGTAGCTCTAAAATGGAATATTGGTAATGAAAACCAGTGCCAGAGGATTGAGAAGAATCCTCACTTGGATCTGAACCCCTCTAAAAAAAAGGCTGTGAAGTATACAGAATTTCCAACAGTTGGAGCAAATACTACTTGATGGGTCAGAGTCCAGGCCACTGCAAGCGGCTTATGGAAGGTGCTAAATTGTTAATGGCTGATTTTGAAGATACAGCCGTAGTAATGGGATATTGGGAGGTCAGAAAACACTTGTACATGCGAGGGGAGGGGGGGGTGGGAAATGTGGATTTTGATATGCCTTTTCTTTTTTGGTTAAATTTTTGTGGTAACCAAGGAATGTGAAGATTTGAAAGATAGGTATGGGGAACTGAGAAAAATGTTCCCTAGAGAAAAGATTCAAAATGGGAGGGGAGACTTGGAATAAGTGTACAGTATCATAGAAAGGATCGGATAGTTTATGGAATTCCATATTTTCCATAAATTCTTTTTTTTTTTTTTTTTCCTTGTAAGATATTTTTCAAAAATACTTATTTTGAATCACATTGCCAGAGAGGACCCATGGGGTATTTTCTCTCTCTCTCTCTCTCTCTCTCTCTCTCTCTCTCTCTCTCTCTCTCTTTTATCAGCTGTTTATATACAAATGGACTCTCTTACATGTGTTTATAGAAATGGGGTCATTGCCTTGCTTTTGCAATGAAAGGGTAAAGACATGAAAAGGAGAGAAAGCAAGAGAAAGATGCGCTGGCGTTTCTTGTTTCTACTCACTTTGTTTACTCTTCTTTTTTTTTATTTTTATTTTTTTTTTACTGTTTTTTATTTATTTTTTATAATCAAAACTTATTTGCAAAGGCAGAGAGTAAAAATTAAACAATGGGGGAAGTAGTACACTTTGGTTTAGAAAGAACTGAATGTTACTATTTAAATAAGGTAAAACTAAACTTGACAACGCGATTGAAGTGTCGGAACAAAAACTATTTGGCCAAACAATGGTCCCCTCTTCGTTCTCTCATCTTCCTTACTGTAAGTTGAGGAGGAATCTATACAGTACTAAACAACGTGACAAGCACTCGTTAATAAATTGTTATTGTTCCGTGTTTAGGAGGGTAATGAAGTCATTTTGTGAGAGTGACACGATTAGGGCATTGGGACTGGTGCAATAGTTTTTAACCTTTTACTGCATAGGTCAAAGACAGTGGCAGGGAGGTGGGGAGAGAGAGGGCTCTTCCAGTACCCCCCCTTTGCTCTTCTTTTTGACCTTGTTCTCTTTTTGGGAGCTTCTATTGTCTGATTACTGAGATCCAAAGCACTGGTATATCATCCATCACCATGAGATTCATTACACTATGGATTGCAATTTGCTGCCCCTGCTGGGTCCATACCCCTTCTTCATCAAAGTCCACTCGTGTCTTTTACAATTTTTGAATAACCAAAAAAAATTGCTCTTTATAGTTTAGAGATTAACAACTTATCACCTTGATAATCACCTTGATAATTATGAGATAGTGTTAGAAAATGGTAATGATGCCGCTATTGTATGTGTGTTTTTAATGATTTTCAGCCGTTTGGATGTGTCAAAAATTTCATGCTTCTAGAGTTTTATATTATTTGATGAATCGATCAAGCAGCTAAAGTTTATTTTATTGTTAATTGGCATTGTCAAACAGGATTTATTTTTAATAATCAAGGTATAACTATCTTTGTATACTCTATTGCGACTTCAAATTCTATTTGTCTGATTAAAGGAAAATGGTTAAAGAACATTCTTATTGCCTAATCATAAAAATATTGTGAATTCAAATTCTTTTGATCTTGAAAGGGTACATGGGGAAGAAGCCAGGAAATGAAATGAAACATGAACTGTAAACCTTTTTTTTTTTTTTTTTGAGGAACAACATGAACTGTAATTAATAGTGAAAGTAGAGAAACTTTTTGTATGTCACTGTTCTTTGATTATATTTGTTGTCAATTCTGTAAAAATGGCTTTAGAGAAATTAAAGATTAAAATCGTTCCTGGAAAGATTGTCCATCACTGTTTGCCTAAATGAATTCTACCTTTGCATTGAGTCACACCCTTGGGGTTCGAAGTTAAAGACTCAGGCAAAGTTCCACACACCTTGACCAAGATGAAGTTTGCATTTCTCTAAAAATGATACCCTAGTGAAGCTTTCATTTTTGTTTGTTTGTTTGTTTTTATTTTTAGTGTGTGAATGTGTGAGTGTAGCTTATGCAATACCTTGTATTTTGCTCCAAAGTAGGACAAAGTTCCCTCCCCCCCCCAACAAACAAAAAAAAGGGAAGGAACGATGATACACCTAATCGCTTATATTTCTTAATTTTTAAAACTCCATTGAGACTTTTATATTTTTTTTAATTATTATATTGAAGACGATGGCTATTGAAGCTTATTGATGCATATATTAAATTAAAATCCGACCTAATCAATGCACTTTTATTTGGATTGCCTAGCTACGCAATATTCTGGAGTAATATTAAAAAAAAAGAATTTCATTGAATCACACCAATAGGAGATAGGAAAGATTATTACTAGAACCTCATATTTTAGGACTTTGTCTTTTTTTTTTTTTTTACCTAACACATGTTAGAACCTTATTATTAGAACCTCATTATTATTAGAACCTTATAGCAGAACCGGCTTTAAAGAAGTTAGGGCCGTAAGAGTAATTTCAAATAATATAATATTCCAGTTGAAATGGCATTTTGTTCCCTGTTTAAAATAAAGCTCACAGCTCAACGTGGCCATATTTAAGATAAGAATGGAAAATTGTGGACATAATAATAAACTAGTGTGACTTTGTAATATTTAAATTTTTTTGTGAGTCAAACTCTAAATCTAAAAAGGGTCAGGAAGGTGGGTTTTTTTTTTTTTTTTTTTTTTTGGGGTTTTGAAAATGAGTCATTTTGGGAGGTGGGGATTCGTGGAATAGAGAAACATAAACATGGATTAATGCGTTCAACACTTGAAATGGATTGAAAGTAGGTTGCATTACCTAGTGATGCAGTGGGCTACTTGTCAGGAAAGCAATAGATTTCATCAGTAGTAATGTAATATAATCTTTATTTATAAATAAAAGAATAGATTTCACCAGTTTTTATAAGAGCATTAATTAATTTTATCCAGATAAAACTTATATAACATAAGAACTTTCAATATAAAGTGTTATCATTTTGTTATTTATTTTTATGGAAATATTTTTCATTAGCATGCCTTTGAATGTGTTTTTCTGATTTGTTTATTTTTACACAAATTACCATCTTATAAGGAGAAGTTTTTCTTTAAGACCAACCAAAATAAGCTTTAAAAGAAATGGCCTTTTGAGTTGCCAAATACACAAGTCTAATTAACACTTCTGCCTTTTTTTTTTTTTAGATAATAGGTAGGAAAAAATACATAGTTGAAAGTATGGTCACCATGTTCCAGCACCACTTAAAATACTTTCATCGTATTATAGCATGGGATCATTTGAATACTAGCAGAACTTGTCATTACTTGAATTCACAATTTTCTTTTGCGCATATGTGAACAGGCAAAACTACATCTTACAACTAATGCTTAACCAACCATGCATTTGGCTTTCTAATACTGTTTTTTTTTTTTTTTTTTTTTTTGTTAGGCTTCTGTCACACGAGCAAAATTAAGTTGGTTTGTGGCAAATTCATATATGCCATATATGTTTAGGTGTTTGGTATATGAACTTAAAAATTGAAAATATATATTTAAAATTATGTGTAAATAAAAAAATATATAAAAATAAGTATAATATTATTTAAAAACTAAAAATAAATATTTAAATGAATGTATCATACAATCTATAGTATTTGTAAATTGTCAGAGCAAAATTTTTTTGTTTCTCTTGTTCTTCTCAACAGTTTTCTTGACACCCAAACAGTGGACTAGGCAGAGAGAGTATTAAAGAAGCGTGGTAGCACAGTTCTCAAGAAACTGATGGGTGGGTGGGTGTGGTACTGAGATTTAGAGTGGCTGAGTATGTAGTAGTAGGCCTGCTATGTATCACAGAAGGCTTACATTGCTAGCTAGGTGGACAATACATGCCTTAAAAGCGCCAAAAGGAAAAGAAAAAACCATATACGAAGGAGATCACATAGTCTTTTGATTGAGAGACCAAGTTTTGGTCCGACTTTGGGTGCATGTGTTGGACCATTGGAAAAAGAAAGAGATTTTATTTGTTTATTTTTATAATTGTACTCTCTGTTGTCGTTGATTCAGACATACTCGCTGCTTCTGCCCAACATGTATTGCACTTGCACCCTTGCATGTACTCAAGTTTAATGGCTATGTTGGCAAATTAGTGATTAAAAATAATAAACTAGTATAAATTATAGACGGTGAATTTATATGAAAATCAACAACAATTTATTAACTAATCAATTGTTGGGGAAAAAAATGTACCAGAAAAAGAAAGAAAGATAATAATGTGTAAAAAGAAATTTTTATTTTTATTTTTATTATTATTATTATTATTATAAAATTGTAGGTAACATTAGGCATACGCATCAAACCATCAATCCCACAAAACCAATCCAATCAAACTCAACTCTATACTGTAAGTTGATTTTTGTAGGTTGGTGGGTTAAGCTGTAACTCTTTTTTTAAGGTCATGGGTGGGTTTTTTTTTTTTTTTTTTTTTTTTAGCAAAAGATAAGTAAGACTTATAAATGATCTAAAACATTTTGAAAACTATTTTTTTAGGTCTTGGGTTGGGTTTAGGTTGGTAGTTTCTTCAAACTCAACTCAATCCAATGGTAACAAATATAAGTTATTTTTATTACACTTATTTAAATATTTTCTTTTAATTTATATTGGTATTTTAGAATTAGTTTTGATAAATTTGACAATTTAAAATGTAATTTGAACATATCATGTAAATTGTAATAACTTATTAGGAAAAACAACTTAGATGGTTTTTTGGTGCTCTAAAATAGAGAATTTTTGCAAAAATAAATGGAAATGTCCATTAAATGCAATCACTTTCCCTTCTGTACCCAAAGTTTTCTACTTTAAATTCTATAGAATTTAAGGCCTGCTTGATGGTGAATGTTTTTTATCCTCGTGACTGTACATGAATTAATTTTTGGTATAAGCAATAATTCAAACCTCAAGTATCTTATTTAATAACAAAAAATTTTATCAACTTAACTGGAATCTACACAATATTTAATAGTTGTAAACCTGCACCATGAGAATAAATATGAAACAATGGTAGGAAGTAAGATCACAACTTTTCTCACAATTTGCTCACGTGGTAAATCATGAGCGGTAGAGTGAAAACAGTGAGTCCACAAATTCACCGCTTTTGACTTGCTACTTGAGTAAGTTGCGGCAAAATTTATGATTCTAATATTACTTAATAAATATATTTTTGAGAGAGAGAGAGAGGGATCAAAACTTGCTAATAGTTAATATCTCATTGAATACCAGTCTGAATTGGGGGCACAGAAAAGCTCTTAAGTCTGAAATTTAAAACAGAACTACCACAGTTATTACTACGAGTCTACGATTCTATGTTGCTCCGTTCTTATACTACCTAGTGTTGAAAGCAGCTGAACGGACTTTTCTTGTCTTGCTTTCAAGTTTCAAATGCAGGGAAGGTTCCACCCTACAATAAGAAGCTGCTAAACTCAACAGTCCCAAGCAGACTAATAATGCTAACTGAGGACACTGCAATTTTCATATTCTCTGTTCTTTTCTGCTGTTCTCCTTGGAACCAGACATGCAGAACAGTTTGTTTACATTTATGAAAAAATGGTCCAGTTACATTTGTCTGTGTCTGGCCAACTAGTTTGTGCCTTCATAAAGTGCCTGTGTCCTAGCTTGCATTTTGATCCGCACCCTATCTACAATCCCTTCAGGGAAAACAAAGATCTTCACACAAAACCAATCTTAGCCCTTACTCCTAATCCACCAAAACATTTATGATTCAAGTACGTTGCACGCAACCAATCAAGTGTTTTCCATGCAAATATGGAAACATTTCTGAATTGCGACTTTAATTGGCCTAAGTTCGGTATGTAATTCTAAACTGACCAAGGCTTTCTAACTTGATGCGCTATCTACTTTGTTCAGTAAATTGTTTATAGTTTGGAATAGCTTTTGTGCTGATTTTTCTTTTTGACAAAGTTAAGATCATCTGGGTGGTGAGAGAGGGAAGATAATATATAAAACATAGATATTTTCAGACAATTCATAAGTAGATAAGAAACGAAAACACCGTCCATTCTTTGGGTCCGTTTGTTTGGAAAGATTTTAGAGACAATAAAAAATTGAGAATAAAAAAGTGGAGAGAAAATATTTTTAGTGGGTATTTGATCGAAGAGAGGGAAGAAACAAAAAGTGGCGGAGTCCGGGTGTTTTTTTCTCAAACCTACCAAAATGTTTCACTAAAATAGAGAGAAAAGCTCATGAAAATGAGCTGCCAAAAATGCTCCTGCACCTGCAAATTGTTCTTCTTTGTCGGCCTCTTTTTTTTTTTTTTACTAAGCTTTTGGCATTTTTTTTTTTTTTTTGGGAAGTCTTTTGCTAGGAAAATTCTTAAGAACTCTAGAGTATAATGAAATGATGCTCCCTCTTTTTATATTCATATTTCATAGTGGACCTTATTATGAATTTAATAAATGGATCCTACCATGAATATGAGAGGAAAAACATCATTCTTCGTGCTCCATTTTTCGTGTTCCAAGAGTACCTACAAATTATTCATTTTGCTAGTGTTATCAAATCGTTTCCTTCTCTCTCTCTCTCTCTCTCTCTCTCTCTCTCTCTCTCTCTTATATATATATATATATATATTTATTTTGGGATAAATTACACTTTGCTCACTTGTGGTTTGCCTCTAATTTTATGTGCCCACTCGTGGTTTAAATTTTGACACTTTGCCCACCTGTGATTCTGACCGTGAGTGCTCTGTAACCCACCTCAATATTTTTCATTACTCTAACACCAAATAAGTAAAAAACACATCCCAAAACGGATTAAAACTCACTCTCACTCCCAAAACTCACTCACTCCCACTCGGCCTGCTCACCAAACTCATTCACTCCCACTTGCTTGAGACAACTGTGGCAGATCCGAGTCGAGGAAGAAAGATACAGTTGCTCCTTTGTTCAGCTATGGCAGATCCTATAATGGGTTTTGATTTGTGCATGCTCCTGGGTTTTGATCGTGCATGCTCTTGGGTTTTGATCGTGGGTATTAAACTTGGGTTTTAAGCTTAACCATAGCAAACTGAGCTAGAGTATCCAAACATTGGCCCCACTTAGGTCACCTCATTGACAGATTCAAACCTGTAATGTTAAGAAATTATTTAACTAACCAATGATAACCTGAGAAACCATCTCAGTATGGAATAATTGAACATAACATATCTAGAAGAATTTGAAGAATGCGAATTTCTAGGAAATAAATGAACATTGGTTAGTTAAATTCGCATCCAGGAATTTCTAGGATATGTTAAATTCGCATCCTTTACTATTTTTTTTCCCTTTGTGTGTGTAATGAGATCAATTCAATATCAGATTTCTTATTTATCAGCATTTCTTTTTATAGGAGCAAATTATACCTTAAAAAAATGTCATCCAAAAAACAAAACTCCCACTTCATAGTTCATACTGTAATCATTCGGTGTGCTAAAACAATGGCTTGTCGAAATTATATTTCAGATTAGTGATGCTACATATGCCACCTATATATAAAGGGTCCTGCTATTCTATCCACTTCTGTGTCTATAATCTATATCTCTTCATTTTGGAGTACTGTGTTTCCCAGTCAGGAATAATTACTTAGGGGGGTCGGGTTGTAGTAGAGATATACTAAAATATAATTCAACCAATTTTCATGTGATTCAAACCACAAAAATTGAAAACTATGACAATAATTTTTCGGTCCTTTGTATGGATACTCTATGTTTTTGGGTTTATATGGACTTGTTATGAGATAAGCAGGTCGAATTTCATCTTCTTCATTGATAGGGAATTCATATATTTATTTATGTGATCCTGGATCATGGGCTATCTCTTTAGATTGAATTCTTGAACATTTGGAGAGACGCTCAACAGACATTAAAGTGTTAACATTTGTTTCTACAGATTACCTAAGTTTTGAATGACATACAACTTTTTCTTAAAAAATGCATTAATTGTTTGTCATTTGCTCATTATTTGGCACCTAATTTCAATCCCAAAAAAAAAAAAAAAATATATATATATATATATATATATATCAATTCAAAAAATGATAAACTAACTTGGAAGAGAGATATAATGAATTATCATATAAAATTCATTCTTACACAGTCTCATGGCCCTCACCCCACCCAGACCCACTCAAGAGACAAACAACACAAAAGCCAAAAAGGCTGAGTCATAGAGTCAGTGGGTCAAGAATAAGGAATCCAATAACAATAAACACAAAAAGATAAAGTCAAATAAATATAAATTGCTTTACTGGCAAAAGATATCACATACACATACTTGATATTTCTATTATGCGATTTAGTATTTAGTTCACTTCTAGAGAAAAAGGGAGAGAACTGAGATGAGAATGACTGCATGAGATACCTTGAGGAATTGAGGTGAGGGCTTTAGGACTTGAGGTTGAGCAATGAAGGCTAGGTGAGGTCAGTGGCTAGTGGAGCTACAGCGTCACAGCGAGCCAGAGAGGCGTGACCGCATGACGTGAGGATTGGGAATTCAGGCACCATGAACTGAGGCCGTTAAGCAGAGCGCAAAGGCATGACTGCATGAAGACTAGGAATTTTGGCAGAAGCGTGAGGTGATTTTTGTTTGATTAGGATTAGGGATTTCAAATTTGGGGTTAGGCTAGGCTAGAGCCTAGAAGTGTCTTTAGTTTAGAGGAGAAGAATTTTGTATGATTAAGGATTTTGGGCTAGCCGACTAGGCTGAATGTGGAGAAATATTTTTGTTTTATTTGAAATTGTATTGGACTAGTTGTTGAAAATAATTTGGGGGGGCCGGATTTAATTCTTGGAGGGGCCATGTCTTTTTTTTTTTTTTTTTAATATACTCTAAGGGAAAATTTCAAAATTTTGAGGGGGCCATGGCCCCCCCAAGGAGCTAAGTAGCTCCGCCCCTGGTGGTTCCCTTTACCAGATACAAAAATAGAAAAGCTTTAATAGAAGATAGAAGAAAAGAGAGAAAAATGGGTGTTTCTGGTGGCGGTTGTTCTCCACCATAATCACACAACAATAATATCAACACCATTAGTCCCCCCCTATACCTGTAATGTTTTTCCCATCTCAAATATCTGAACCCCAATTGTGCTACAGAGGCCATTGCTAAGGAGTAAGAAAATGCTAATGGTATCAGTACCACCTCTAACATCATCGTCAACAAGCCGTATGAGATTACGGGTTTTAGCATCATCACTTTTGGATCTGCTACAGTTGTCTCAAGCGAGTGGGAGTGAGTGAGTTTTGGGAGTAAGAGTGAGTTTTGATCCGTTTTGGGAGGTGTTTTTTACTTATTTGGTGTTAGAGTAACGGAAAACATTGAGGTGGGTTACGGAGCACTCACGGTCAGAATCACTGGTCGATAAAGTGTTAAAATTTAAACCACGGGTGGGCCTATAGAATTAGAGGTAAATCACAGGTGGACAAAGTGTAATTATCCCTTTTATTTTTTATTTTTGTTGCTCATATGTTTCTTTTCTCATCAATTTTGGTTGGCTTTTGTTTTTTTGTTTTTAGAAGATAGGTTTGACATAATTTCTCGTGCTCTTTTATTATTATTATTATTTATTTTAATGAAATGTCTATCTATACACAATTTTAAAAAAAAGTATAATGTGTTTCCTTTTTGTAATATGGCATGATGGTTAATTTATATAAACTCTATTTTCAATTCTCTCATTTTTCTTCTTAACCAAACAAATTTTTTTTTCATCCCCCCACTTTTCCACCATTCTAACCAAATACAAATGAGAGAAACTAAAATATTTTCTATCCACCCACTTTTCCATCATCTTTCCATTTTTTTATCACCCCACTTTTCCATAATCTCAAACAAGTTCTTGTGATAGTTACTTTACAAGTATAAGTTCTTATAATAGTTGATTTACAAATACAAGTTATTGTGGAATGGAGAGGAGGAGGGGGGGGGGGGGGGGGGACTATAGGCTCAAGTCTCAAGGAAGAAACTTTATACATATATTTAGATTAAGCTAGAGTAAGATTTCTATTACAGATTAAAAAAAAAAAAATGAAAACCCTTTTGTTTGTTTTTAGATCCCTTAAAACACAATCAGATTAACCTAGTTAATTAGCCAAGTTATTACTTAGTCCAAATTCCAGATCTAGGTTAACACAATCATATAATCATATCAATGTAAAGTGTGGAAAATAAAGAACACAAAGATATGATGACCCAAGAAAACCAAACCGGTAAAAAACTTAGGGAGGATTTAACCTAGCTATCCTCAAGGTAAAACTGAATCCACTATGAAAGAATCAGAATTTTACAATAGCAATTTAGACCACTAACATTCTATTGCTACTTCGTGTAGAAAACTTACTACCACGACCACATGACTGCTCTAAGACCGTGGACTCATTTTTTCTTGGATTCCCAGCAAGTACAAGCACTTCCACTTGTGTATCTTTAAGCTCTTATTGTAGCAACTGAATTAATCATCAAGCTCTCGACATAATCCCCTTCTTGATAATCCTAAGCATGTGTGAAGGCAACCACCTCTCAGATCTCACAAAAAAATTCACACACAAAGTAAGGTAGAGCAACCTTAGAGAGCTTTTTGGGTACAAAAGCCTAGATCTACACAAGAGGCACAAGATGCACTCTAATCTCTATAAAAAATCACTTAAGAACGTTTTAGGGTTTCCTTTATATATAGAAGTGTTTTACTTGAAACCCAATGCATTTAAGTAGAGTTTGAGCTGAATTGGATTCTGCAGAAAAATAAATCTGCATGTGGTTCAATCGATCGAGTCTAATTTTCGATTGATCAAACCATGCAGATTTAGTCCAATAAATTCTACAATCACTCGATTCCAATTTTATAAATAACATACTTTGAGCAAGTCTAAACATAGACTTAATGTTTTGATCATGGTTTGCCAACATAATACAAATTGAAGTTCTAATACATTAGTTCCTAAAGTCTTATAGCCTAACAATCTCCCTCTTTGGCAATTCGTGACTGAAAGTTCAATTTGGGTATTAAACACTCTTGAACGTTTAGACCCCAATTACAAAATTACCAATTCAAGCTTTATATCAAACAGTTAATGTGCGGAACATGATAACAAGCTTATAACAGAATTGATAAATAATATAAGCCAAATATATACACATCCACAGCAGTAAATATAAGACAAAGATAAAGGAAGGAAAATGCAAACACACGAACAACACACGATGTGTTATCGAAGAGGAAACTGAAGCCCTCGGCGTAAAATCTCTCCGTCGCCCTCCAAGCGGTAAAATAATCCACTAAAGAATATAGTTGGGATACATGAACAACAGAAGACCCTCCAAGCCTAATCTACCCAAGTACCTAAGCCCTCCAAGCTTCTTGCTCCAACGAGGTTACGCCAAACCTATTTCTTCTTTAGCTTCCCGGATTCTGCTACTAGACCATAGCATCAACCAATGTAGATTGGTTCCTTCCTAACTACTTCCCAACAGCACCAAATGAACCTTCTCACAGACATGGGTGTGGTGAGATAAGGATTTGGTAAAATGCCTCTCAAAGGTATAACAATGGAGAGGAAGAGAAAAGAGGAATTTGTAGAGTCTCTAAGGTGAAGATTGGAGATGGGGCAATCTTATTTTTCTCTAAGGTTTCTCTCACAAAATTCTCTCTAGAAGCTCCCTTAATATCGTGGGAATGAGGGGTATTTATACTGGAATGAGAATGGAATGTGAAACGTCAGATTTTTCCAAACAGGGCATTTTGGCGACTTGACCTCGTGACTGGGTTAAGTCGCAAGTTTAAGCCGCGAGCTAACGGCCTGGCCAGCCTGGGACTTTTGTCCTGTAGTGCAACAGCTGGCGCGACTCTTCAGCTTCTGACATGCTTGGCACGTGTGCAGACTTTTGGCGACTTGCAAGCCGCGACTCACCTGCGAGATCTAGTCGTGAGATTCTGTTTCTTTGCACAATCTTGAGCATTTCTTCACACTCTCTCACTTACTATCCTTACAAGTTTTCCACCTAAATACAGGGTTACTAAGTGCTAAATTATAAGCAAATTGGCACGGAATAAAACTAACAAGATGGTTGATTAAATTCAACCTTACAGTGACAAAACACATCACAAACATGAAATGCTCAAAGTTACAAATAGCCCAAATACAATTCAACCTAACTACTATCTATCAGTTGCAAGTGTAGATAGCAACACGACTGAATCAACCTGTATATTTCTGAAACACTCAACAAACGCATAAACGCATGTGTGGAAAATACAAGTAAACAAAAAATAAACAAACTAAAACAAATAACAAATATGCAAACCAACTCTCCCCTTAAGTTAGATACATAAAAAAAAATGTTATTTTCTCCCCATTTAAAAATTAATTTCAACTCCCTCTAAACAAAACAAACAAGTTTCCCACATTTCATTTAAATCTCTCCCTTTTTGTCACGTATTGACAAAGACAACTCATTATTGCCCAAAGTAAAAAACATACGCAACAAAAGTCAAGAGAAAATAGAGAATTAAGGGAATACAAAACAATTCAACTCTATAGAAAATAGAGACAACTCCCTCTATGAACAACAAAGATTAAAAACAAGCTTCTCCCCCTATAAAAATAGGAAAAACAAAACAAGTTTTGGGAAAAACAGTTTTGGGAAACTTTAGGAGGTGGGGGAAAAAAAAACAAACCAAACTTAAAAAATTAAGTTGATAAGTTGAGGATACATATGAAAAAAAAATATTCTCTCTTTCAATAAATGCAAACTTGACACTATGTGACCCATAAATAGTTGCATGAGTAGAGAAAATATTGGCACATTGATTATTCATCATATCTTTTAAGAAAAATATTTTCTGCAGTTCACCCAAAAGAAAGAAAAAATAGCATATACTAAAAAGTACATAACTCAAAAATTAATCAATCAATTTTTAAATTAAGTTACCCAATTTAGCAAAGTGTATGCATGTTATGTGTGAAAACAATGATAGATATGACTGCAAAACTGTAAGATGGATGCATCAAACAATGCAATGCATGTAAATCCTAAACATAAATGATGCATGAAAAAAAAATTTGGTCAAAAACTTAGAAATTAAAAATTTTCCAGTTTCGATCAATCGAGCATCGATCGAATACCAATCGAGTTAGGCAGATTCAAACCAAAAATTTAAGCGCAATTTCGATCGGTCAAGAGTTAGATTTGATCGATCGAAAATATGAAAAAAAGAGATTTTTGAAAAATAAAGCAATTTTATGCAAAAACTCCTCAAAGCATAGTATTTTATGAATGAAATGTATGAGTATGAGATTAAAAGTTTTTTAAAAACACTTGAATTTAACCCAGATCTTCCAAAAACAAGTTTTTCAACCAATTTGTATCCAAAACTCAAACATTAAACACATTTTGCATCAAAATTAAGGAACATATAATCTTGGATGGCCAAAACAAATTCATACATAATAATATGCACAAAGTTTAGCAAAGAGTAACTTGTGTAGTGTGTGCAACTAGCAAGAGCTTGAGATACATGTGAGGTGATATGTGAATAGTAATCAATTACAATTTTTACAAAATTCATCACATAAGTTTGAAAGAAACTATCACCTAAAGAGTTACATCATATAACTCTCACATCTCCTAGAAAACAAGCTTGCAATCATGTAAGTGTCTTGATTTGCCTCATATTGTACACCAATTTTAGTTGATCAGAAACTTATTAAAGATAGCCGGGACAATGTACACACCAATTTTATTTGATTTAAAGTTATTATAGCCCAATAATGTACACACCAATTTTAGCATTTAAACTGAGGCTACACCTTATATTCTTTTTGTGCATGTGCTACACTTTCTCGAGTACAAAATCTTACGATATGCACAAAGGTGTTCATGATTGGCTAGTGAACAGTGGTGAGATGGTTATTTATGCTTTTCTCAAAAGGTTCAAGTCTGCCAGTCAAAGACATGTGACTTTAAGATCAAGACAAAGTGATCAAAAACTATAAACATCTTTCCCACATAACATGTATTACAAAGTTTCAACTAGTAAAGTGCAATAAATAAACTCATCCAAGCTAAACAAGGTACAAAGACATGTTATGTAAAAATAAATTGACCAACCTTGTTTTCAAAACCAAGAAAATAAATATAAAACATAATTTGCTTCCTTTTTCTTCCTTCTTTCTATTTTATTTTATTTGAAATTAAAAAAAAAAAAAATCTAGAATGAAATGCATGAATGTTATGCAATGCAAATCCTAGAAACAAAGAAAACAAAAACCAAAGAACAATAGTCACAAAGAGTAGAGTAATGAAACACAAGGACCATGTCAGAAAGACTCAATTAGATTGAGTATTTTGCATCCAAAACTTTTTAGATGCACCTTGAGTAGTTCTTATTCACATGAGAATGATTACCAACTCCAGTATTGGAATAAAGGTTAAGAGCCTTTACCAATTCACCAATAAGTACCATAGGATCTTGTGCTTGAGGCACATGTACTTTTGGTTTGTTTGCTAGCTTAGAAGCTTGCAGTTTGTAACAGTTTGGACGAATGTGCCCAGACTTTTCACAAAAATGACAAATCCATGTAGGCTTACCATGCAACTTGTCTTTAGAAAGGGTAGACTTCTTAGGTTTGGACTCTTTCAGATTAATTCTAATCTTCTTAGGAGGTGTGACCTCTACAGGTTTAACAGTCTCACTCACAGGGGGTTTAGAGGAAGAAAAAGAAACAAAGTTTGTGGAATGGGGTGCAGACACAGAGATGCTTTCTACAAAACTTAATTTAGATTTGTCAGAAGGAGATTTTTGAACACTCAGCATATAATTAAGTTTGGAACTAGCAGATCTATTAGTTTGTTCTCTAGCAACAAATAGTTCAAGTTCCAAATTCTTAACTTTATCAAGCAAAAACATATTCTCAGTTTTCACATTATTCAAAAGTTCATTAGCATCAAACAGTTTCACAAGCAAATTTTTCTTATCAAGCTTAAGAGATGCAATTTTCTTCAAGCCAAGATCAACATTTATAGCATCCTTTGCAGCAACTTTGCAAAGTTTATTATAAACTTCTTGAAGATCTGCATCCTCAGAGAGTTCCCCATCAGAAGGGTTCTCTTCAATAGTCACACTTTCATTGACTACAGCAGTAGCAGTGAAAGCAATGAAATTTTCATCCTCATCATAACCAGACTCATCATCAGAAACTTCATCATCATTAAGGGTTACAACCATAGCCTTACCCTTAGACTTCAAGTAAGTAGGAGATTCAGATTTCATGTGACCATACCCTTGACACTCAAAACATTGTTGACCCATAGAATTATTAGAAAATTGACCTACTTTTTCTCTAGGTTTCTCAGTGTTGCTAACCTTAGTGGGATCATTATTCCTAAAACTTCTAGGTTCAGCAGTGTTCTTACCTCTTACCCTTCTGTTGTTGTTTCTAAGAAAATTCCTAAAGTTCTTGGCAAGGTAAGCAATCTCTGTAATAGAGAGCTCATCATCAAATCCACTCACATCAACATCATCAACAGATTTAAGAGCCATTAACTTGGATTTGTTTGTCTTAGGTAGGTCCAACTTATAGGACTGAAGAGATCCTACAAGTTTATCAACAAGGATGGAGTTCACATTCTTACTTTCAGTGATGGTAGTCACTTTGGGTCTAAAGTCCTCAGTCAAAGATCTAAGAATCTTCCTAACAATTTTAGGTTGATTATAGATTTCACCCAGATTATATGCAGAATTAACAATATCATTAAGCTTAACATATAATTCATCAAAAGATTTATCATTAGACATCTTAATGCTCTCAAATCTAGAAGTTAATTGTTGCAACTTATTAATTTTAACTGCCTTAGTGCCTTCATGCACAGTCTAGAGGATATTCCAAGCAGTGTGAGCAACCTCAACATTAGAGATTCTCTTAAATTCTTCCATTGAAACAACATTTAAAATAGCATTCATAGCTTTGCTATTGAAAGTGGCTGCTTCTTTCTGAGAGTTTGCCACTCACTTACAAGAGTAGTGGGCTTCTCCCATCTGTACTTAACGAAGTTCTAGACTCTCTCATCAATAGATTTCAGGAATGCTTTCATCCTTACTTTCCAATAAGCATAATTATTCCCATCAAAGTAAGGAAGAATGACCAGAGAATGTTTGTATTCCATGACAACAAGGGTCAAGGATTAGCACAGAGATCAAAAGATCTACAACAAGAGAACTACTTGCTCTGATACCACTTGTTTGTTTTTAGACTCCTTAAAACAAAATCAGATTAACCTAGTTAATTAGCCAAGTTATTACTTAGTCCAAATTCCAGATCTAGGTTAACATAATCATATAATCATATCAATGTAAAGTGTGGAATATAAAGAACACAAAGATATAATGACCCAGGAAAACCAAACCGGTAAAAAACCTGGGGAGGATTTAACTTAGCTATTCTCAAGATAAAACTAAATACACTATGAAAGAATTGAAGTTTTACAATAGCGACTTAGACCATTAATATCCTATTGCTATCTCGTGTAAAAAACTTACTACCATGACCACATGACTGCTCCGAGAACACAGACTCCTTCTTTCTTGGATTCCTAGCAAGTACAAGCACTCCCACTTGTGTATCTTTAAGCTCTTATTGCAGCAACTGAATTAATCATCAAGCTCTCGACATAATCTCCTTCTTGATAATCCTAAACATGTGTGAAGGCACTACCTCTCAAATCTCACAAAAAATTCACACACACAGCAAGTAGAGCAACCTTAGAGAACTTTTGGGTACAAAAGCCTAGATCTACAAAAGAGGCACAAGATATACTCTAATCTCTCTAAAAAATCACTTGAAAATGTTTCAGAGTTTCCTTTATATATAAGAGTGTTTTACTTGAAACCCAATACGTTTAAGTATAGTTTGGGTTGAAATCACTCGATTCCAATTTTTTTTAGTCCAATAAATTTTGTAATCACTCAATTCTAATTTTACAAATAAACATACTTTGAGTAAGCCTAAACCTAGACTCAATGTTTTTATCATGGTTTGCCAACCTAATACAAATTGAAATTTTAATACATTAGTTCCTAAAGTCTTAGAACCTAACACCTTTAAAGGGTTCCATGGGTTTTGTCCCATATTAGAGACATCACTCAATCTAAAATAGCATAAGTCCCACTATTACGTACCCTGTGATGTGCCACAAATAAGAGATAATGTCTTGCGGAATCTGCTCACTGAGCAAAAACCGATGTCAGACACAAATTTCTAGGAAGTCATATCAACAGTAGGTGATAAGTCCCCTTTGGTTAGGAATATGGTGCAGAGGGACCCACTGACATGGGGAAATCACCTCATCATGATAACCCCACTAATGGGAGGCTATAAATAAGAGAGGAGAGGTGTAAATCAAGGGTTAGAAAATTGGGAGTGAGAGATATGAGAGAAGTGAGGAAAATACATTCCCTGGGAATTAAAAGGTCTTGCTCAGATTTCAGGGAAAGGGCTTGGTTGCTCAGTCATCATCTCAGTTGAGCCAAGGCCAATAGAGTTGAGGGCTAAAGCGACACTTTGACTTCATCAATGACTAGCAAAGTCATTTCTTGAACCTTCCATTGTGGGATAAGCCCAACCTAGAGTATAAATAAATTGGTGGTCTAAGCCCAAAAGCCCAAGGTTGTCGGGAGAGAACCTCGACAGCCGCTATAGCCCCACTTTTTAGTAGTGAGGTAATGTAACTTTATTTATATTTTAAATGCAATTAGTGCACCTAAAAAGCTTGATAATGTGATATGGTCCACATATGATTTTTGTTTTTCTATTCTTGTGTGGTGTTGATAAGACTAGTGAACAACTTTGGGTTGTAAGACCTTAAGTATTTTATATATTATTTCACTTGGACATTGTAAATTTTAAATTTTATGAATTATTTAACATTTTTTTTTTTTGTGTTTAAATTTATTTATTCTCTTATTTGTATTAAAAAAAATAAAGATAATATGACTAAGTTTTTATGAAAAAAATAAATATAGGTCACTCATATTGGATGAACTCGACTCTTAAAAGAGAGTGTTAAGGTTATAGATTTGATAACCCATTTAGGATAACTCATTTCTAACCCGGACTCAACCAAGTCAAATCCGATTGCGACCCAATACGGTTACTAGATCTACGTGTGAGATGGTGCCTAACAAAATGATTCTAAGCTAATTTGCTATGTTGATTCTCTCTCTCTCTCTCTCTCTCTCTCTCTCTATATATATATATATATATAGAGGTCAGACAAATATATCGAGTTGAATATCACCACTTATTATTTATAGTTTAAACTGCTTTTCAACTACAAGCATAAAAACCATTGGCTTACAATTTACTCTTGTTCTACAAAATGATTTCCTTTTCCACCCTCCCTTCGATAGTTCGATTTTTATTCTTGAAATTGCTGTGTGTGATGTCTGTGTGTGACTGAATATATAGATGTGGTCCCTTCAATGACATTTGGGAAAATTAGAACAACTCAGAAACACATGGATATGATATATATGGTATATATGCCAGTGCACGCGTTACGTCCTACAATATGGATTCATAATTCACTTGCCCATTCTTGAACAAAACGTGCATGCATCTCTCTCTTTCTCTCTTCTCTGACTGTGTCACTATCAATATATATTCCACAGAATAAGTTCTTCTCCCTCTGATGCGTGCTTTGGTAACCACGTATTAATTTGGTACTTGTCTACTTGAACACCGAAGCCATTCATGCATCTCTCTATCTCTTCACTCATATGCGTGCATGAGTTTCCTTCATCACAAATCTTTTTGCATATTCACGGATAATATATATATTGTCTCAAGCTTATCTTGATTATGTGTTCTACGGGGTGGGAATATAAAGTACCTTTTTATGAGTAAATCCCTTGTTCTTCATGTTCAATCAGTGGCACTCATTGCAATCTGTGATGAGACTTTATATTATGTTTGGAAGTTTGGAGGGAGAGAAGAGTAGTGGGGAGAAAGTAGTGGAGAGGAGAGTAGAAGAGAACGGCTATCCTTTACCTTGTTTAGATGTTTTTAAAATTAAGTAAGAGGGAGAGAAGTAATTAGTCTTTTCATAATTTGTAATTTTGTTAATATGGTAAGGGTAAATTTAATAATTAATTTAGTCAATCATTTCTATGCTCTGCTCTCCCTCCATATCTCATCAATTTAGGGGAATTAAAAATGAAGAGTTAGACGCAGTTAAAATTCCTCCAAATCCCTCCCTTAAAAAACATCTAAACAAAGTAATTTAACTTACTCTTCCTTCCTCTACTCTATTCCACTCTACTCCTATTTCCCCTCCATCCAAACAAGCTATTAAGTAGGGAGGGGGATTGAAATCCAAGTTTATACCATATTTCATATTAGCTTCCATGTTTGTAATTATGTCAATTAAATTCTTAAACTTGTTAAGCTATTTTGATTTGAAGTCCTTTTTTTTTTTTTTTTTTTCCCTATTACTGTACGTGAGTAGAAAGTAGAAACTGAACAAAAAGGAAAAGAAAAGAGAAATTGCTAACAGAATATTGTGTTTCACCTAGGCAATTAACTATGATTTTCTGGAAATCACATTCTCACTCTTTGCAAAGTTTCCAAGTTCTTTCTCAAAAAAGAAGTTTACAAGTTTCCTCTCTGTAAACGAGTCTTTCTCTCTTTGTTTATTGACTACCAAATTGATTTATGAAAAAACCCTAAGTAAAATGTAAATTTTAATTCATGGTTTACCGTGTTCCTTTGCTATGTTACTGCCCAGAATAATGGGAATGAATAATAGAAATTGACAAATGCTTCGAATTGAAATAATTTCATAAATTATAAACTTTATTTCACAAAATTAAAATCCTAGGACCTAATTTGAAACAAAAGATAAACTTTGAGCCCTTTTATGTAACTTCCCCTAAATATTATTTCACTCTAAGTCACACTTTGTTGTTTAATTTAAGCATGTTTCATAACAGCTCTATATATATAGGCGTGTCATTTTAATTGAAATTTTTTAAAATATCGGGTTTAATTTGGAATAAATTTTAAATTTTGTGACAAACCTTAGGTGAAAAAGGAATTTTAATTCATGGTTTTCAGCTTTCTCTACTCAACTACTTTTTTAAAGTAAAGGAAATGAATAGCGAAGGTGGACAAATATTTCAAATTGAAATGATTTTATAACTTTAGAACTTCGATTGACAAAATTATAATCCTTACATATAATTTGAAGCAATGTGTAAACTCACGCCTTTTTATGTAATTTCAGTAAACATTATTAGTTCATTCAAAGTCACACGGTGTTATCTAATTTAAACATAAATATTTCACCATTCATTTACATATAATAGGTTCGTAGTTTGAATTGAATCATTTTTTAAAGTATAGAGTTTAAGTTGAAATAATTTCGAAACTATATGGTTTAAAATATTTTTTATCATATATATATATATATATATATATATTTTTTTTTTTAATATGTCAGAGTATATATATATATATATATATATCTCTCTCTCTCACATACGTGAGATGTACATACTCCATCATCAGCTACCAAGATCTCTCTCTCTCTCACGTACGTGAGATGTACATACTCCATCATCAGCTACCAAGATGAATCTTGAAATATATATATATATATATATAGCAATATCCTTCATTTTATAGATTAAGAATGTTCGACAAATCAAAGCTCTCATCCTAATAATTTGACAAATGTAATTAGCCGTGCTCGTAAGTGCCTGCTCAGAGGTTAGTACTTAAATAAGTGAGATATGTTGGTGGATAATTGAATATTCTTTTAACTACATTTAATATTCTTATTAAAATAAATAAAAAATTACATGACATAATGGGATAAGGATAATAATTTAAAAAAAAAAAGATATGGATAAGGGTTTTTTCCCATTAAAAAAGAAGAAGGGTTTTTTTTTTTTTTTTTTTTTTTTTTTTTTTTTTTTTTTTTTTTTAATGATGAGATAAGGATAATAATTTAAAATATTATGAAAATATTATGGACATATTATTTTTATTTTTTAAAGGTCAACACCTTCTATTAATCATAATTTAGGGTTACTACATTTTTTTTTTTTTGGAGTAAACGTAGATATGTGATAAGATTTATGTGAGTTAAATAATTTTTTCGTATATAAATCTTGTCATATCCCATTTCACTTATTTGAAATTGGGTATTGTACATTTTAAAGTATAAACATTTTTGTCAAAGTAACAGCCTAACACTTTTCATAAATTATTCCATGAAAAGACCCATCAACCCCAATTGAAAGCATAAATTTCTTATGTAAAGCTTACCCATCTAAAAAGGGCCAAACACTACAAAAGAGAAAAAACTACAACTACAATATACAGATCACATGAATGAATACAAATCTTTTGTACAATATCTTGTGTTCCACTTTATAATCTACCAATCATAATACTCTTTATGTTTGAATTTTTTTTTTCCCATTTTAAACTTGACGTATCTATCTTTTAGAGCAACACACTCTCTACCTAAATTAAAACATTAGCATTCCATACCTCAAAATCTTTATAGCCGAACCTACATCAAATTTTATATTTGTTGGCACTACCACCTCCATCTACGTTGAATCTCCCTCACCACCATAATACTGGGGAAAAAGAACCACAATAGGATTACCAAATCAGAAAATATATAATAAAACATTACTTAAGTGGAAAAATAAATCAAATATAGGATTACGCTAGAGAATTTATTGAAATAAATAAATTCATTAAAACATGCAAACTTGGTAAATTCTTTTGTGGATGCCCATCATAGGTAAGTCAATTCCTACAAATCATACATAGCCTTAGGTGAAGGATCCTTACACCACAAATTAATATGACTGCAATGAATTAGTAATAACATAAAAAATTTTAAAATGTTTTCTCAAGACACAAACTTTGTGCCAAGTATCAATTCAACGCAATTTGGGTATATGCCTTCGGCCATTGAAGTCCCAAAATAATTGGAAATATAAATAATATAAATGAAAATTACATCAAATCACAATCAAAATTTAATATATACGAAAATGTTTAATGTCTTAGACTTTAGTTTCAAAATAAATTATTGTTAGGTCTATGGATGAAGATGGTTTCAACACCATTTATTTCATTTTGTTTCTGAAAAAGAAAAAGAAAAAGAATTTTTTTATTTTTTATTTTTTTTATAATACATACTTCCAAATCTAAAATTACATTCAATTGGCAGTGGTACTAACTACAAATAACAAAGTACAACTTTTTGTGTCTGATTTAATGCTCACCCATTAAAATAAAATATAAATAAATAAACAAAGAAGAAGAAAGAAAGATTGATGCTCACCCATTGAAGAAGAACTAATTGATGCCTACGGGTGAATAATCTAGTCAAATGTTCTAAACATGAACAGTTTGATTTTTATAGCAATATCTATCCACTCAATCCCAAAAAAAAAAAAAGTAAAATGTGGAATGAAAGACAAAAAAAAAAAAAAAAAAAAAAAAAAAAATGTCATCAATCTTTCAAGAGAAATTGGCATTACATACAGGTATTTTAGCCATTGATGTATCCATTCTTGAACAACTTTTTATTGCTACACTTAGTATTGAGCTTTCATTCCAATCAACAATATTTGCTCCATTTCTTGGGTTTTGTTTTGATTTGGTTCGATCAAAACAATCACAAAATATGTGGTAACACTAATAGAGGCCAGGTAATAACTTAACATTTAAGCATATCTTCAAATTTCCTTAGCCAATAGTGCACATAGTTAAGACTCTCAGTGGCCATCGAATGAGGAGAAGAAGGAATAAAGATTTCAGAATGGGGGAGTGATGAATAAAGAAGAAGAAAAAGTTTTTGTGAAAAGACCCAAACTGAAGATGTTTCTGAAGGGGGGGAGGGGGGGGGGGGGGGGGGAATGAAAGGCAAGTGGCAAGTAATTTGAGAACGTGTGTTAGGCAGTTGTGAATATAGAAGTTGATAGGTTAAAAAAAAAACTGTGCGTAATTTTTTTTTTTTTTTTTTAAGAAAAACTATTTGCTGGTAAATTGTTTTTTATTTATTTTAAATCTAGCTAAATTTTAGAATATTTTAAATAGAAATTTTACTTGTCTAATGGAAGTGTGGTCCTATTTTGTAAATAGTGTTTTATGTGGAAGTTAAAGAAACATTTTTACCAAGTTTTGCCCCTATTTAAATATAGGCTGTAGGAGTATTTTAGGGAAAAAAAAAAAAAAAAATCCGGTCCAAACAAGTGCAACCCCTTAAATAGTAGTATAGATATATATATATATTTATTTATTTATTTATTTATCTATGCTTTTCGAAATATCTGCCATATATCTTCCTTTTAATTTCGGGGATAAATTTTCTTTGTGGGACCATATGTATTGTAGACTTACGAATTAAAGAGAGAAAGAAGATGCTTTCTATGATACAAAAAAAGTTCAATAATGATGACTGAATTGGTTGAATGAATGAAATATAACTGGATTAGACAACTTATTTCAAAAAAACTGCCAAGAAGTCAATAACTATGGTATAGGGGTGGCAAAATAAGCCCAAACCCACCCACTCTAATTAAGCCCAGACCCACCCAATTATTAGTTGGGTTAAATGGGCATCAACCCAATTAGACCCAGTAATAATTGGGTTTTAACTTAAAGCCCATTCAACCCCATTAAACCCAATAACAACAAATCCAAACCCCGGTCAACCCAGCCCTTCCCACCCCAAAAAAAAAAAACCCAGCCCTCACCTCAGACGTTTCAGGGTTAGGTTTTCATTTCCCCCCTCACTTTCTCAGCCTCCAATCACTTTTCAGGGTTAGGTTTTCATTTTCCCCCTCACTTTCTTGGCTTCCAATCACTTTCTCGGCCTCCAATCACTCATCGATAAGCTTCGAATCTCATATTTGGACCTTCTAGTTCGACAACCAGTCCAAACCCAAACAAGGTGCAGCGTGGGGCACCTCTCTCCGCAAGGTCTACACCTTCGACACCGTCGAAGATTTCTGGTGGTAACTTTCTAACCTTCCTCAATTCCCTGATTTATTCATGTTTTTGTGTCTATTACTATGATTCTTGATCTGGGTTACTCTTCATCTTTGCCCTCTTTTGTTTTTATATGTGTTAAGGATAGAAATATAGCTTGCTTTTCGAGGCTTTTCATTTTTTTTTAAAGATCCAGAACAATAGTGGGTTTTGTATTAATTTCGATTGCCTGAACCTTTTTTTTTGGTAATTTAAATCTGTGAAAGTAGTTAGTAGATGTCAAATTTATTTCACATTTCCAAATTTTATAGATATGTAAATGCATTACAAGGTATGAGTTTGCTTGTTTGAGATTCAATGGCAAGGTGTATTAGATTAATCTTTCTTCCTTGTTGGTATTATTGGTTAGTGTTTGAGTGGTCAGGTTTTAGAATGGTTCAAAATGCTGATTTTTTTTTTTTTTTTTTTTTTTTTTTTGTTGGTTCTGTTTTCCTTTACATTTTAGTTATGGATTCAATGAATGAAGAAAATGATGAGTATGGTGATACTGTTTCAAGTGCTCCAAAAAGAATGAGAGGTAGGTCTTCTTCTGTATGGTTGGATTTTGAAATATTACCTAGAGGTTCTGATGGCAAAGAGAGAGCAAAGTGTAAAAAATGTCAAAATTCTTTTGTTGCTGGTTCTAATGGCACTACTTCTTTGTTGCGTCATAGAGCAAAATGCCATGAGGTTGACAATGAAATTGTGTCTCGTCAGCCTTTAGATCAAGCTACGTATAGGGAATTGGTTGCATTGGCAATCATTAGGCACAACTATCCATTCTCATTTGCAGAACATGAGAACAATAGGTTGCTTCATTGTTATTTGAATCCTGATGTTAAGACTATATGTAGGAACACTGCAAAATCGGATGTGATAAAAATATACAGGAGAGAAAAGGAAAATTTGAAACATGATTTAAAGTCAATTACTGGGAGGTTTTGCTTAACATCAGATTTATGGTCTTCACCTAACACTGATGAGTACATGGTTCTTACAGCACATTATGTTGATGAACACTGGGTGTTGCAAAAGAAAGTTTTGAGTTTTTGTCATGTGCCACCTCCACGTGGTGGTGTTATATTGGCAGAGAGGTTGTTAGGTTTGCTGAAAGAGTGGGGCATTGAGAAGAGGGTATTCACCATTACTTTAGATAATGTTTCATATAATGATACTTTGGGGAGTCATTTAAAGAGACACCCTTCTTTTAGACGTTATTTACCTTATGGTGGTGAGTTCTTTCACGTGCGTTGTGGTGCACACATATTAAACCTTATCGTACAAGATGGATTAAAAGTCATAAATGAGGTTGTGTATAATTTACGTGAAAGTGTTAAATATGTGAGAGGTTCGGATCATAGGAAGTTAAGGTTTGCTCAATGTCTTTCAAAGCTTCCTTTTTTGACAAGTAAGAAAGTACGCCAAGATGTCCCAACAAGATGGAACTCAACATACTTGATGATTGACACTTGTCTTAAGTATCGAGATGCATTTTCTCACTTGAGTAGGATTGATAAACACTTTCTCAATTGCCCTTCAGAGGAGGAATGGGATAGGGTGGAGAAGATAGCAAGGGTTTTGGAACCATTTTATGATATCACCAAGCTTTTCTCTGGGACAAACTACCCCACAGCCAACTTGTATTTCCATTGTGTTTGGAAGATTCAGTTGCGTATTATGGAACAGTTGGAAGATGATGATGCGATAATTAGAGCAATTGCTATTTTATATTATATTTTTGTGTTTTTGTTCTGTGGACCAATTATTGATTTGGGCCCATTTTATACATCAAATTGTGAACCATTCTCTTAAAGTCTTTAACTAATTTATTTTAATTATGGTATATTTTTATTAATCAACCATGTTTTTTCTCCTGTATGAATGAATGGTACCGACAAATCATATGGTTCATATGCGTTGCTTTCAATTAATTAAAGATATTATGTTTTTGTTAATCTTTTGCATTTTTGAGCCATAAAAGACTAATATACATGTCATTATACAGTTCTCAACATTTGTAGATACACATGCATGTTATGTAAGCCACATTGTATGTAATATTAATACTAAAGAAAAGGAATATACTAATAACTTTTAATAAAATAAAGGTAAAATATCGAATTTTTTAGTAGTGGGGGATGAATATTTTGGTCATTTTTTGGGTTGCAGGGGTATTTTAGTATTTTTTGGGTTCGGGGGTATTTTGGTAATTTTTGGAGTTTCGGGGGTATTTTGATAATTTTCTTGGGTTCGGGGGTATTTTGGTCATTTTTTGGGTTTCAGGGTATTTTGGTAATTTTTTTGGGTTTCAAGGGTATTTTGGTAATTTTTGGGTTTCGGGGGTATTTTGATCATTTTTTGGGTTCGGGAGTATATTAGTCATTTTTTAGGTTTCAGGGGTATTTTGGTAATTTTTTGGGTTCGGGGGTATATTGGTCATTTTTTGGGTTTCGGGGGTATTTTGGTCATTTTTTGGATTTCAGGGGTATTTTGGTCATTTTTTGGTTTTAGGGGGTATTTTGGTCATTTTCTAAGTTTTGGGGGGGGTATTTTGGTCATTTTTTGGGTTTTTATGGGTATTTTGGTCATTTTTTTTGTGTTTTTGAGATATTTTGGTAATTTTCAAGTTTTGGGGATACTTTGGTCATTTTTGAAGATTTTAGAGTACTTTGGTCATTTTCACTTTAGTGGTATTTTGGTAATTTTGATAATTGGGTAATTGGGTGGGTTGGGGTTTACCCATAATAATTGGGTTGGGTTGGATTTGGGTTAGAAGCAATTAGTTAAATGGGTTTTAAATTGGTAAATGAGTTTTATATGCCCAACCCAATTATGCCCACCCCAAACCCACCCATTTGCCACCCCTACTATGGTACAAAGCAGAAGCAGAAGTTTGTTTAAAACTTTTAGGACATTATTATAGCTTTCATGCAGATCAATAAATACAAACCGAACACTGCATTATAAAGTTGTGGGGATGAGTTCGCCGAATATTCACGGTACAAGTTTAACTTATTACAGAAACTCGAGTGGTTGAGCTTAATTAAGGTCACGTTACGAGTTTCCCTTCTAAAAAAAAAAAAAAAAAAAAAAAAAGTCACGCGTTTCAGTTCATGCAGTATATTTTGTTGCACTTATAAGTCCTATCGATTACAAATATTTCGATTTAATAATTTAATGAAAGAAGTCATGTTATAGAATAAAGATATAGCAAGATAACATAAAGAAACCTAGGAAGGAGATATTATATATATATTGAATGTTTAATATCGGTATGAAACACCCTTGAACCTTTAGACCCCAAATTACAAATTATCAATTCAAGCTTATTATCAAACAATTAATGTGCGAAACATGAACATAATCCAAACACAGAATTAATAAACAATCTAAGCCAAATATAAATACATCCGCAGCAGTAAATATAAGGCAAAGATAAAGGGAAGGAAGATGCAAACACACGGACAACACACGATGTGTTATTGAAGAGAAAACCAAAGCCCTCGGTGTAAAATTTCTCCGTCGCCCTCCAAGCGGTGAATAATCCACTAAAGAATGTAGTTGGAATACATGAACAGCAATAGACCCTCCAAGCCTAATCTACCCGATGTATCTATGCCCTTCAAGCTTCTTGCTCCAACGAGGTTGTGCCAAACCTATTTCTTCTTTAGCTTACCGGATTCCGCTATCAACCATAGCATCAACCAATAGACATTGGTTCCTTCCTAACTGCTTCCCAAAAGCACCAAATAAACCTTTTCACGGATATGGATATGGTGAGAAAAGGATTTGGCTAAAGACCTCTCAAGGATTTGACAATGGAGAGGAAGAGAGTAGAGGAATTTGAAGAGTCTTCTAAGATAAAGATTAGGGATGAATCAATCTTGTTTTTCTCTAGGGTTTCTCTCACAAAATTCTCTCTAAAAGCTTTCTACATTTGGTGGGTATAAGGGTCTATATATAGTGGTGAATGTTTGGAATACAAAGAGACAGTTTTTCCCAAGCAGGGCTGGTTAGCAGCTTGGCCTCACGACTGGTCTGAGTCACGAGTTCCAGCCGTGAGTTAACTACTTGGCCAGCCTGGGACTTTTGTCCTGTAATGCGACAGCTGGCGTGACCCTTCATCTCCCCTCATGCTTCTCACGTGTGCTGCAGTTGGCGGCTTGCCAGTCGCGAGTCCTAACCGCGAAACTCTGCATCCTTGCACAAACTTGAGCTTTTCTTCATATCTTCTCACTCACAATCCTTACAATAATCCCACCTAAATACAGGATTACTAAATGCTAAAATACAAGCAAATTTGGCACGAAATAAAGCCAACTAGATGGTTGATTAAATTCAACCTTACAATCTCCCCCTTTGGCTATTCTGTGACAAAACCCTACAACAGACTTTAGACTTAATGCGTGAGTTGGGAACGGTTGATCAAAACTCACTCACACCTAACTGTAGATTCTGAAAAGCTCTTGAAACATATGAACAAGTATCTCCTAAAACACAACAATACAATAATATCATTGTATGCAGAAAAACTTGAAATGCATATTGAGCAAGCATAATATGATCAAGCAAAAATGGACTTAAGTAATAAAGTAATAAATCATGGCTTGACCAAAACATGCAATCACTATATAATAGTGATCACAATGCTCATTCACACAATGAATGAACATCCAGACATGCAAGCTGACAAGCTTATTTGCAAAGTGTCATTTGCATGTCTAACACTCAACCAATGCATAAAACATTTATGCATCTAGGAACAATCCTACAAGGGCATAAGAGTGATGTACTGAAGAAAAATGCATAGCATTTAACATCAAGTACTTAAGCCACAAAGCAAGGCTACAAAGCAAAAATATTGCATTGAATGGTACAAACCATAGAAGCCTATAAAAGCATGGAAACAAACCCTTAAAAGCTTACAAAAGTAACATGGGTACAGAAATAACCAACATACAAAATAACTGAATAACATCATAAGTTTTGAGACAGGCTTAATATGACACAAAAGTGCAACGTAACAAAATATAAAGCTCCCCTTTTGATTGTGCTCTTTCTCCCCTTATCATTTTACTCAGATTATCTCCCCCTTTTTGTCATGGAATAGCTAATCCTCATCTTCTTCTAGCTTTCTTTGAATCTGATCCAATTGAGTTTGGAGAGAGGTGAACTTCATGTCCCACTGAATGTTAGTATGATGGAAGGTAGATGTGAGTCCGGACATTTTGGTGCTCAACTCATGGACAGATGCCATAATGTTGTCTAGCTTTTCGTCGAAAGAGGATGAGCTAGAGCGTAAACCATTGTGAGATGCTGAAGCTTCAGTTTTGATTCCCTTTTTGCTATGACCAATGCTCGCGTTAAGCGTACGCATGTTGATTGGACTGGGTTTTGTGCAAGGGGTTTCACCTTCAGATGGATGGATCCCTTTGAGCTTCAAAATCCTAGAGATGAGACAACAGAATGGAATACATATCCGGGACTCAGTTCGCTAAACTGTTTTGCACAGAACATGAAAGATATGTGCACAGATTTCAATCTCAGCAACAGAGATCAGATCATGAAGAAACAAAGTGCGACCGAGGTTTATGTACCCAGTGCTGGATATGGGATACAAGTTGTTAAACATGATGATTGTGAGCACCCTCAATTTCAGAGGAAGAGGGGAAACACTGACTGAGTTCCCGTTTTGTGAGAATTCCAAGTCTTTGCCAAGGGCGTCCCGAAGTAAGTCCTCATCCGGACACAAATCGTCATACACTGGTGGATTTCCACGAATCGGTCGATTGATGTGTAGAATCTCTGCCAGGTATGCGAGAGAGACAGAGAAACTTTTTCTCCTAACCTAGCACTTAAGTTCATCACTTTCAACAATTGCATTTGCATAAAATTCTTTGACCAACTTCTTATAAGCATCATCAAGGTCAGAGAGAAGGTAATTCCAATCTTTGTAAGCAAACCATTTTGGAATGTCGGTGGCAAACAAAGAAGGTTGATCAACAGCCCTTTCAATTAATGGTGTCACATCTCTGAAATAATTTTCATGAGTCTGAAAGGCAGCATAGGATCTGAACTTGTTTGGGTCGAATGCACTTAATGGTGAACGGGTCCTCTTTGTGCGAGGTGTGGGATCATCGACATCAATGACAGGTTCCTTCCCTTTGCTGTTGCCCCCCTTCACAGCAGCTCTCTTGAATGGAGACATATCCACTCTGCATCATGGATTATCAAAGAAAAGGAAACACCCAACAGAAAAATACCAAACATTATTAGCATAGGGTTAGAATCAAAGCATGAGCATTTAGGAGAACCCTAAGAATTTGGGATTTTGGGTTCAGACATGACAATGGGTATGTGTGGGTGTCAACAATAACACAATAAACTCACCAAAAAGGAGTAAAACAGAATAAACCCAAAGATCTCTAACAATATCACCATACAACCATAAATCCAAATCCGAAGAGAAGATATATCAACAGCACAAATCCACTCAAAACTTCAAAGCAACAACACAGCACACAGATCCAAGAAGATAATGTGCAAATCATGAATAGGGAAGTAAAAATAGGAAAACCCATACCTTTTTCTTGAAGATTGGAGCAGAAATAATGCAAAAATGGTTGATTTTCGAAAAGAGACACGGAATATGTCAGAGATAGAAATGGGGAAGACAATGACAGTCACAAAAGTACGAGGGAAAAACTGAAAAGTTTTTGAAAACTGACTGTATAGCGCAAAACACGCGTTTTTCGCGACTGGGTTAAGTCGCTAGGGTAAGCCGCGACACATTTTGAAACCAAAAAAAAAAATTTGAAAATTTTTTTAAGTGTTTTTCACGACTGGAAGGTCTACCCGAAAGGTAGTCGCGAGCTGAGCCGCGAAAATCTCTATGTACCCCTTGCGACTGGACCTTCCACTCGCGAACAAGATGCCAATACTAACCCGCGAGCATGCAACTATGTTATGCGACTGGTCTTAAACGCGACTAAGTCGCCAAAACAGGGCAAAATAGTTTTTTGAAATTTTGACATTTTTGTAAAAACAAAATACTTTCCAAAAGCAGCTAAAACACTCAAAAATCTTTATATGTTTGATCAAACAAAGATTGAGCATGTGAAAACCACATTTCATCAATTATAATCACACAAATGAATATGGCATTCATTGAACATAGACTTGTGTGTTGTGTGTGGATATCAAACATGAGATAGTCCTTAGTCCAAGGTGAAGCTTCAATGATCAATTTAAACAAGACATACACAATTAGCACTAGATAAGGTGACCTATCTTAATTATAGAAACATGCATATATGACCTCCCACATAGACTTGATTACAATTCTTTGAAGCTTTTCATTTGGCTCCATATACATCATATCATTTGCACTTTTTGAATAAACATCTCATTGTGAGATTAATGACTGAAATTTTTGATATTTCAATTTATGAGTTAGCCTTTGGCTTTTTGGACATCATACATTTATTTTTGGTCACTTTCCCTTTTTCCTAGTCAAATACTAGTATGTGCGATAGGCTTTTGCAGTTCTATATCTCTTTTCATTTGGAGATTTACATTTGGAGAGCTTTTTTTAAGCAAAAACAAACAACAACAAAAATAGTGGGAAGATATATAGGCATGAGTCTATGCATGTCTCAAGATCAATAAAACCATTCACTAATCATTCATGACAAGATTGAAAATCTATTTACAACAGTCACACAGATTTCAAAATTTCTCCCACAATGATATGAGTGCATAGGAAATAAGCTAAGCTCATAGATGCATAAAGCCATTAGTACAAAGGTACAAGGCAAAACATGCTTTGAGACAAAACTCAATAAAGTTGATCAAACTTTTTGGATTTTCAACTTTTTATGTGTTTTTAGATTTTTGACACAAAAACAGTAAAAAGTTTTAAAAAAAATCATATGAAGGAGTGCTAAAACAAAAAAAAAAAAAAAAAAAAAAAAAAAAAAAAAAAAAAAAAAACACAACATAAAAAAAAATATGAAAGGTAGAGTTTAGGGAATGATACCGACACCAATGGTCTTACGCAAGGATTCAAACCTCGAGCCATAAAGAGGATTAGTGAATATGTCAGTCTTTTGATTTTCTGTATTGATGAACTCCAGACACACTATCTTGTCCTTTACCAAGTCTCGAATGAAGTGATACCGGATCTCAATATGCTTTGATTTTAGAGTGCTGAACTGGATTCTTTGACAAATTTATGGCACTGGTGTTATCACAAAACACACACATGGTGTCTTGAGAAATTCCATAGTCATGTAGTAGCTTTCTCATCCATAACAATTGTGCACAACAACTTTCTACTACAATATATTCAGCTTCAACTGTTGAAAGGGAGACTGAATTTCGTTTTTTGCTCATCCATGAGACCAAGTTATTTCCAAGATAGAAGCAACCACCAGAAGTGCTTTTCCTATCATCAATGCACCAAGCCCAATCTGCATCTGAATATCCCGCTAAACACTCATTAGAATCTTTTGAATACCAAATCTCATATTCAGACATGCCATTGACATAGCGAATGATTTGCTTAACTGCTATTAAGTGGGATTCTTTAGGAGCAGCTTGAAATCGAGAACATACTCCGACACTGAATGTAATATCTGGCCTACTAGTTGTGAGATAGAGAAGACTGCCAATCATACTTTGATAAAGTGTTGGATCAACATCAATACCAACTACATCTATGCTCATTTTCGATGAGGAACTCATGGGGGTAGAAGTGTGTTTCTTAGAATCCAGGCCACATCTTTTAACAAGATTTTTGACATATTTCTCTTGAGAGATAAATATTTCATCTTCTCGTTGTTTTACTTAAAGCCCTAAGAAGTAGTTCAACTCTCCTACCATGCTTATTTCAAATTCCCGTTTCATTTCTTCCGAAAACTCATGAGCTAGTTGATCAATTGTAGAGCCAAAAACAATATCATCCACGTACACTTGAGCGACAAGGAGGGATTTTCATCTCTTTTTACAAACAAAGTTCGATCTACTTGGCCCCTTTTGAACCCACGATCCAATAAGTAATTGGTGAGACGGTCATACCATGCTCTTGGTGCTTGTTTCAGCCCATACAAGGCTTTCTTCAATCTCTACACATGATCCGGAAAGTGAGAATCTTGAAACCCCTTTGGTTGTTCAACAAAGACTTCTTCATTTAGGAAACCATTTAAGAAGGCACTTTTCACATCCATCTGGTACAACTTGAAATCCATAATGCATGCTATGGACAAGAGAATTCGAATGGACTCTAATCTTGCTACTGGAGCAAACGATTCATCGAAATCTATGCCTTCTTGAGTATACCCTTGTGCCATCAATCTAGACTTGTTTCGGACAACTTCACCATCTTCATCCGTTTTATTCTTAAAAATCCACTTGGTGCCGATCACATGTGTATCTTTAGGCCTTGGGACCAACTCCCATACATCATTTCTCACAAATTGATGTAGCTTCTGGTGCATAGACTCTACCCAATTCTCATCTTTAAGGGCTTCTTCTACTTTTTTAGGTTCAAATTAAGCAAGATAACAGTTGTATGTCACATGGTTAGCAATATACTTTGACCTCATTCTCAAACGAAGTCTCTCGTTTAAATCGCCAATGATATTACTTGAAGGATGATTAAGAGTTACTCTCGACAAAGGTTTCTTGGAAGTTGATGGTTCCTCACCACGAGAAATTAGGGGTTGAACCTCCGGATGTGTGAGTGGACTTGAGACTTCTTGTGTTGATCTAGTCTCTCTTCTCAATATAGGGGGTGTGGACTCCTTTTCTGGTGATTCTTTCTCAGCATCATCACTTAAGGACATATCATCATCATTTTCATTCTTCTTAAGATTTAACCCATTCCCATCATCATCAATTTCCTTTTCTGATATAGTGTTGTCTATAACCACATTGATTGACTCCATCTCCATCTTAGTGCGCTTGTTGTATACTTTATAAGCTTGGCTACTTGTGGAATATCCTAGGAATATCCCTTCATCACTCTTAGCATCAAATTTTCCCAGATTTTCCCTGTCATTTAGAATGTAACCCTTGCTCCCAAATACTCTGAAATACTTCACCTTGGGTTTTTTTTCTCTCTATATCTCATACGACGTCTTCTTTGTCCCTGCTCAGAAATAGATTCTATTACCAATGTGACATGCTGTATTCACAGCTTCAGCCCAAAATTTTTGTGGAACGTTTTTGTTGAGTAGCATGACTCTTGCCATCTCTTGGATCACCCGGTTCTTTCTTTCAACCACCTCATTCTGTTGTGGAGTCTTTGGAGCTGAAAATTCCTTCTAAATGCCATGCTCCTCACAAAATGTTTCAAATTTAGCATTCTCAAATTCCTTTCTATGATCACTTTTGATTTTAACTATGGGAACTCCTTTTTCATTTTGCAGTCTCTTGCATAGCTTTTCCATTTTATCACAAGCTTCAGACTTTTCTCTAAGGAATTCCACCCAAGAGTACCTTGAGAAATCATCAACTACCACCATAATGTATCTCTTTCCTCCTAGACTTTCAATTCTTGTGGGCCTCATTAGTTCAACGTGAAGAAGTTCTAAACACCATGAGGTAGCAATCACATTCCCCTTGTGATGACTTGCCTTTGTTTGCTTTCCCATTTGGCATGCTCCACGTATTGTCTTTTCCACCTTTCCAAACTTTGGAAGTCCCTCAACAGCTTCAAGTTTAGACACTTTTGCTACTTGTTTGAAATTTGCATGCCCAAATTTGTGATGCCAAAGTTCCAGCACATTTACACGAGCACTTCTACACGAAATAGGTGCCGTAGGTACTACTCCATAGCAGTTGTCGGTAGTCCTATTTCTCTCAAAGACTTGAATCCCTTGTTCATTGATGATTATGCACCCCTTCTTTGGGAATTGGATAAGAAAATCCTCATCACATACTTAAGTGATGCTTAAGAGATTCGCCTTCAAACCTTTGATGTATAACACATCTTTCAACAGAGGTAATCCAGGTATTTCAATAGTTCCTTTGCCGAGAACTTGGGCATGACCTCCACTAGAGGTGTGCGTAGTTTAGTCGACTCGATTTTTTTCCAAATTTATTACTGAACCGATAAGGATCGGTTTTCTCATAATTGAAACCAATACATACCGCATAGGGTTGGTTTTTTGACCTATAGTGGTGCAGTTTTTTGCAGTCGGTTTAATTGGTTTGGTCGGTTTGAAACATTAAAAAACTAAATTAGGCTTTCAAGCCCAATACATAACACGTTCAAGATTTCAATCAAAATGTTCACTTGACAAAATATTCACACAAATCTGTTCACACATCAAGCAAACTGTCCACTTAGATTTTTCAAAATGCTTAAAAATGCCAAAAAAAGAAAAGAAAAAAGAAAAAGAAAAAACGTTAGCACTTACAGTTAGTAGTTTTGACACTGTAAAAAAGAAAAGATGTGGACTTGGAGAGTTGACTCAGAGATTGCAAACGAAGCACACAAGACAAGTCTATGGCTCTGTGCCTTTCCTATTGTAGCCGACTAGCCCACTATTCTATTGTAGAATTTTACACCTATTCCTAGCTAGAATCAGAGTCCACCATAACATAACCACACTGCACTCCCAACGACCCCATTGACTAATTTGCTATGCAATTTTTAAAAAAACTAAATGGGTTGGATCTTGAGGCAGAGAGAGAGAGAGTCTTGAGAACTTTTAGGTGAGAGGTGAAAGATGGAGTTACCGGCAGTGAGTGGCTGGCAGTAGCGTGGCAGTGAGCCAGTGACTGGTGAGGTAGTGAGACTTTGGAGAGTGGCAACGAGAGGCGAGAGCCAGCCCAGCGCTAAAAGAGGCCTGAGAGAAAAGGAAGTATTTATACCTAGGGAGTTAGGGTTAGGGCTGTGCACAAATGACGTCGTTTTCTTGGTTTTTTATTTTTTATTTTTTTTTAAATAAAAAAACTAAGTGAAACGACGCTGCTTTTTAAAAAAATAAATAAAAAGAAATCTATCCAAAACTTAATATATCAGTCGGTTCGGTGATATCATCGGATTTGGATTTTCATTCCGAGCTTCGTACTGCACCGGCGTCGGAACTGGAGTTGCCCTCCGTTTGCCGACGTCGGCTCCAGCGGCGGTGCAGTATCGTCGGTGCTGGTCGGTTGGGTCGGCCACGGTCCGATTTTGCACAGTCCTAACTTCCATCGCCAAATGTCACATAGTCACAAGCTTTCTCTTTAAGAGTCTTAAACAAAGATTTATCTCCTGTTATATGACGAGAACATCCACTATCAAGATACCACAAGCATGAGTTAAAAACCTTCAATGAAGTGTGTACAAATAGATACACATGTTACAAACACTCTTGCCCATCAAACAAAAATTTATCTTCATTTTCCATGCTTCTGCCAGATTGAATTTTCTTTTTCAACTTATCTACCTTTTCACACAACATTTTATTTCTTCTTTCATACTTCTCAATCAAAGAGTTTGACTCACATAGACTATTGTGTAAGATGTGATTCTTATTTTCAAAGTATTTCAACATGTGAACAAACATCCTAGCATATTTCTTTGATTTTAACAATTCTAAGAATTCACTGTTTGGACACCCTTCAAACACACTTATAGAGTCATTCTCACAAACATTTGAACCACAATTTAGCATGGCCTTTTTCATAGCTGTATCCATATCCAAGGGGTCTAGGATCGCACTTAGGTAATCAAACCACAACAAGTGCATCCGCTCTGATACTAATTGAATGTTCAATATGGGTATGAAACACCCTTAAACATTTAGACCCCAAATTACAAATTATCAATTCAAGCTTATTATCAAACAATTAATGTGCGGAACATGAACATAAGTCAAACACAGAATTGATAAATAATCTAATCCAAATATAAATACATCCATAGCAGTAAATATAAGGCAAAGATAAAAGGAAGGAAGATGCAAACACATGGACAACACACGATGTGTTATCGAAGAGGAAACCGAAGCCCTCGGCGTAAAACCTCTCCACCGTCCTCCAAGCGGTGAATAATCCGCTAAAGAATGTAGTTAGGATACATGAACAGCAATAAACCCTCCAAGCCTAATCTACCCGATGTACCTAAGCCCTCCAAGCTTCTTGCTCCAACGAAATTACGCTGAACCTATTTCTTCTTTAGCTTATCAAATTCCGCTATCAACTATAACATCAACCAATAGACATTGGTTCATTCCTAACTACTTTCCAAAAGCACCAAATAAACCTTCTCACGGATATGGGTATGGTGAGAAAAGGATCTGGCTAAAGACCTTTAAAGTATTTGACAATGGAGAGGAAGAGAGTAGAGGAACTTGAAGAGTCTTCTAAGGTAAAGATTAGGGATGAATCAATCTTGTTTTTCTCTAGGGTTTCTCTCACAAAATTCTCTCTGGAAGCTCTCTACATTTGGTGGGTATAAGGGTCTATATATAATGGTGAGTGTTTGGAATACGAAGAGACAGTTTTTCCTAAACAGGGCTGGTTGGCGACTTGGCCTCGCAACTGGTTTGAGTCGCGAGTTAACTGCCTAGCCAGTCTGGGACTTTTGTCCTGTAGTACGACAACTGGCATGACCCTTCACCTCCCCGCATGCTTCTCACGTGTGCTGCAGTCGGCGGCTTGCCAGTCGTGAGTTAGCTGCGAGTCCTAGCCGCAAAACTCTGCATCCTTGCACAAACTTGAGATTTTCTTCATATCTTCTCACTCACTACCCTTACAATAATCTCACCTAAATACAGGGTTACTAAATGCTAAAATATAAGCAAATTTGACACGGAATAAAGCTAACTAGATGGTTGATTAAATTCATCCTTACATATATGTTCTCTTTCTTTAAGGTCATCCATACAAAACTATTGCTACTTGTGTACAAATTAATGTGTTTGCATTTGTATTAGAAGTTAACTC
Source organism: Quercus gilva (assembly GCA_023621385.1). Classification (NCBI taxonomy): domain Eukaryota; kingdom Viridiplantae; phylum Streptophyta; class Magnoliopsida; order Fagales; family Fagaceae; genus Quercus; species Quercus gilva. The sequence goes on from CM042481.1 coordinate 44,857,984, forward strand.
CATAGTTCATAGATTTAAAAAGCTAACTCATTCCATGGATGTGTTAAAGTCTAAAAGATTATATATATTAAACTGCATATTTTATTGTGCTGTATAAAAACACAGTGTAGTACAAGCAGTATAAATATACGTGGCAAATACGATAGTACAAACACAGTACTTAACTATATATGTATAATGTAATTTCATGAAACTTTAATGCATTTATAACACGTAAATGTTTATGCAAATAATTTGGAGAAAATTGGGGTCGAGTATGAGAAAATGAAAGCAGAGCAGAACTCCCTTAGTCCACTCTATAATTTACCTAACGACAATGATGAGCCCCTATCAGTTCTTGGCCTCTAAATTTCTTAAATTGGGTGCGGCCACATGTCGGGGAAAAGGCATAATCATACCCAACATGAGGCCTCTTTGAAGGGGGACAAGTTCTTTTTCATAATTAAATACTTTATACTGAAATTATTATTCAATTTCCCCAACGAAGATCGTAAAAGAAAAGTAAGTACAAACCCAAATTAATTATGGTGCCTTTAAGTTTTCCAAATGGTAGGTTTGTTATATCAATATATACTTCTATTATTAGGTAGGGTGGCTTGGTAGACACAATGGATTTCCTAGGATAAAAAATAATTTTTACATGTACTTCCAATGTACTTTTCAATGTGGTTAAACGTAGTTGGAATAATTTTGCATGATTTCATGGTAGATTTGATTGATTTATTATCTTCTTTTTATGTTTTCAAATATGAGACACATAAACATTCGGACATTTTAATTTCTAGAACATGCTACTTCATTCTCATAATTTACGATCCTTTTTCCGCTAATGCTATTGTTGTTTTGATAAGTAAATTTGTTTTAAAAAACGATTTTACCTCAAAAACAAAATTCATTAGGTTGAATTTTGGAGCTTATGCATCATTTTGCTCAATATTAACGTCAAATGGTCAAGTTTTGCTGTTGGGAAATAATTGAGAGAGAGATTTTCTAACTGAGTTAAAACACGTACGTGGTTTTATTAACCGATAAAAATGTTATATTTTTGCCACAAAAAAAAAAAAAAAAAAAAAAAAAAAAAAACCTAAATTTTTTTCTAAATTGTTGCGCTGGTACAAGAAAGTTGATTACCGTATGGGCCATGAAAGAAGATGGTTGATATTGATAATCATGTCAGAGAACAACGTGATTTGAAGCTAGCTAGCAATAACACACATAAGAAGTAATAATAAAATGTGGGAACAGTATATATATGCCATTGTCATCAATAAGAAGTAAATTTACAGTGTCAAATTGTCAATGATCCTTGTTGGACGGGTATACTTTCCAGGCCTAGATGGATCCATGCCGAAGAGGTCCATATCATAGTGTCAAATTGGGAAATAGTTGTCTTTCTTTTTCTTATTTTAATTTGATCGATAATTACAATTAGGCAATGTATGTTTAAACTATGAACATTTTTATTAGAAATATTAGAAAGTGTCAATATTAAATTATAAAGTTCTTGACGTGTAACATGTAAGAAAAAAAAGAAAAAAGAAGCCAATTATTTCTAGTAAAAACAAAATAATAATAATAATAATAATAATAATAATTTTTAGGAATGAATATTGTTTAGAAAAATCTTAATGGCGTAAATGTACTTTTGGTTCCTATATTTTGGGCAATTCCTTGATTTGGTCCCTAAACTGATTTTGCTCCTAGGTCAGTTTCTGACTTTTTAAAATCATTTTTTAAATGGTTCCTATCGTCAACTCAGTTACGGAAAAAGCTAAGGTGGCAAACGGCGTGTCTTACTTGCTGATATGGTGCTGACGTTGATATTAAAATATTATTAAAAAAAACTTATTTAGCATTTTTGAAATGTCACATTAGATTTAAATTAATAAAAAATTAAAACAAAAATCTAGGTCAGAAATTTTAAAATAAATAAACATTAATTTAATTAAATTAAGAAAAAAAAAAAAAAAGCTTTTTCAGTTTAAAAAATTGAGTTCCTATCACAAAAAATCCCACGAACCCCAACCCAGATCAAAATTGAGTTTTATCTCTCTGATTTCTCTTTCATCTGCTTCAAACTTAGACCACCCATGGCCAGAGAACCATCCTAAAATCCCAAACTCCCGGCCTAGAGCCTCAGCCCCGGTGTCGAGCCGCCAATCTCGAATGCTCTTATGGCAGCGCTGAAGTGAGCGCAGGTGCATCAACAGCGTGGCTGCCCCGAGCAGTAGCAGCAGCCGCCACTTCTGGTGGTGAAAGTCGAGCTCGAGCAGCTGATTATATCAATTCTCGATGACCCAAGTATGAGTCGAGTTATGCAAGAAGCTAGCTTTTTGAGCCTGATTATTAAGGCCACAATTGAGCAGTCTCTGAATTCGTCTTCGCCTTTGGCTTCTTCGATTTCGAACTCGGATCCTATTGGATTGGGATTTAGAGGTTGACCCATTGCACCAAATAGGAATCTGTACTTGAATCCACGGTTGTAGCAGTAGGGGAGTGCGACCCAATTGGGACATCAGACAGGTGAGGAGGTGAAATGGGTGGTTGATATTATGTTGTGTTGTGTTGTTGCGGCCTAGATTGGCGATGGTGCTATGTTAAGGCTTTGCTGGTTTGTGGCCCAAATCGACGATGGTGCTGTGTTAGGATTTTTGTGGATTTGATGTTAAGGCTTTACTAGTTGCTGGGAAATTTTGAAAGATTTAGGAAGATTTGATTCGGTGGTGGTGCTTTGCTGGTTGCTTGGGTTTATGGATTTGATTGCTAGAGATATGGATTTGGGGTTTGGTTCTTTGATCTGGAGATTGATTATGGGGAAGAACACAAAGAACAAGAACATGTTTAGAGAAAATAATGAAAGGAATTATAAAAAATAAAAAAATAAAAAGACAAGAAAGACATTCAATTAATTTATTTTGTTTTGATGTATTTAGTTATAAAGAAAATAAATATTAATTTGCTAAGAATATGAATCATACTATGAGGAAGATCACAAAAAACATGAATATGTTTTTCTGAAAAAAATATATATATATATATATATTTAAGATTAAAATATATATATATATATATTAATTTTTTTTAACTCAATTTTTTAAATTGGAAAAGCTTTTTTTTTTCTTAATTTAATTAAATTAATGTTTATTTATTTTAAAATTTCTAACCTGGATTTTTGTTTTACTTTTTTTATTAATTTAAATCTGACGTAGCATTTCAAAAATGTTAAATAAGTTGTTTTAATAATATTTTAATATCCACGTCAGTGCCATGTTAGCAAGTAGGACACGCCGTTTGCCACCTCAGCTTTTTCCGTAACTGGGTTGACGGTATGAACCATTTTAAAAACGATTTTAAAAAGTCAGGGAATGACCTAAGAGCAAAATCAATTTATGGACCAAATTGAGAAATGACCCAAAATGTAGAGACCAAAAGTACATTTACGCCAATCTTAATTTGTTTAATTTTGCATGGGGCCGGAACTCTAAAGTCATGGGCCCTATTGATGTGGCCACAAGATATCGATCTTGCTTTAAAAATAAAAAACACATACTAGCTAGCCACCACACCAAACTATGCAATTGATCACACAGAGATTTTGCCTTGATTTTCTATTATTTTCTTGCTGATTTTTTCAGAAAGTAATTTTTCTTTTTTCTTTTTTTTAAATGCATCTTTCTTTCACAGCCTCAAATTTGTTGAGTTTCCAGCCTCAAATGTTCATCATCATAAGTATCAATGATCATAACATAATTCAGATAGACAACTTAAAAATCTCCTTCTCTCTGAGAAACTTATATTGCAATTTACAAATTAACCTTGCACTTTTTTTTTTTTTTTTTAAAAACAAACACACACACAAGGGAGAGAGAAAGGGGTTCTAGTACTTGAAACTTATAAAAAATGGTATATATGAGTATGATTGTATTCCCTAGCTTGGGCAAGCTGTCCAAACTTTGAAATTAGAAATGCGGCCATTGGTCTAGAAGAGGTCCATATCATGCCCAACATTAGGTTTCCATTGGAGGGGACACTTACCCAACTATTTCTTTCTTTCAGTTTGTAGGTCAATTTTTAATTAATTCCTTTGTTAATTAATTATTAACCAACCTTTATACGCTTATAATTTCTCTGCACCACCTAAGCTAGTTTAGACAAAACAACGTAAGTTTAACTATTTTGTCTGAGACTCTGAGGTTCCTTAGAAAGGTGTGCTCTAGCTCTCCTAGAATTCAAGTTTTTGATAACAATCGTGATACTTAACCCCAAAAAAAAAGAACAGAAAAAATCTTTTGGGAAAATTCAAAAATTGACAACTAACTGCCTAACTTAGATAAGTTCTAAATTTCTAAAGGCTTTATGTAACGTCAATTATGACATTTGATATCCAAACAGAATCAAGTTGTGTGTGGCAATTAGAGACTCCATTAGTCCATTTATTCATATCATGAATTCATAGAAAACATTTATTTATTTTCTGGTCTTAATTAAATTCTCAAGAAGCAAGCCATTTGAGTGGCATTATCACATAGACAATTTGAGATATGCGATTTTATAGGATTGTGAAAGGGACAGAGCAGTGGCTTTTGTGGTTCATAATTCGTGGAAAACAAAGGAGGTGTGGACCATGGCAAGTTGATAACTAGGTTGGACATTGTTGTGGTTTTTTTAAAATTTTTATGATGGATAGTGATGGAAGCAGCTTAAGTGCACCACCATGCATATATCATATATGCACTACTTGAATTCGGACCTACATGTCTTAACTCAGAGTGTAGTATGGTCACAATTATTCAATTTTTTCCACAGTGATAAATACGAATTTCTTCTACTCCTCTTTTTAATAAATTAAAAAAAAAAAAAATCTATTTGTTTTGTTATGTTATTTAATTTTTTTCCTAGAATGTAGACTGCAAAGTAGTTTTCTGATGGTAAAGAGTTTAGTGTATGTGTTTGGGATAGTTTATTTTTATTGATTTATTTTGCTTGAAGTGTTTATTATGTAAAAGTAAAGTTATATTTCATTTCATTTTTTAAGCTTAGGCAAATGAACACATGCAAACATTTTGAAGTGGTGTCATGGTTCATAGGACTGTACGATACAGTTAGTCTCTTTCTTCTCCCATGAAACCCTTTATTCCAAAAAAAGAAACCCTTTATTCATAGGACTGTGCTTCTTTTAATGAATTTTCCAGATTACCAAAAAAAAAGAAACCCTTTATTCCTCCGAATACAATATTTGACCTGAGCTGTCTAGTATATAACACCAAAGAACTTTGTTAACTAGAGCTAGTTCGTACCTCCGAATTGCATTTCAATGGAGTTTATATTTATTTTCTTTATCCTTTATCTCTTTTTTTTTTCCTTCAAATCAGAGTGGATATAAGAAAAGTGAAAGAGATTTTTTTTTTGAGATTATAAACGGCAGAAATTTTATTGCTAAAATCAAAATATAAGAATAGAAAAAACAACTACAATATATGTTGGGAGATAACAAAACTCTCAAAAAAAAATTACATATAATAGAATCAAATCTCATCAAACTCTCATGATAAAGCATCAATACAAATTGAGAAACAAAAAACCAAAGCTCTCCTAAAGAGGAACCCATTCGGTGCTAGAACTCCAGCCTTTATATCCAAATATTTTGGTGCAAAGGAACTTAGATCCAAACCGGTCTAAGGCAAATCTAGACTGAAGAAGCATAGATTTGGACCACCACCTATGAGAGAGAAACAACCCTACAAGGCCGCTCAAGATCCATGAAGAGGAGTACGAAAACTACCACAAAGGACAGAGAAAGGCCCACAGAAAGGCAAAAAAAAAAAAAAAAAACTCACCAACAGGGAAGAGAGAGGCTCACGCTTGTCCAATCCATCTGCTTTTATTTTTAGAGTAGTGAGAAGTTCATTATTATCTAAAGGAAGGGGACAGCTTGTGTTCAATGGAAGTTTCTACTCAACACATTGGATGGTGGACACGTGTCCACTCTTGGACATGTGTCCGAATCTAGACATGTCCAATGGAAATTTCCACTGGACACAAGCCGTGTCCCTAAAGGAAATGTTAACCCATACCCTAAGGATATTGGTTTATGAGTTATTTTTAAAAATATTTTATTGGGAAAATTATAAAATAATAAACATTGTTGACAGCTTTTTATATTTTCTAAGAAAGTGTTGTCAAAACTTTCCTCTTATGATTTATTAACAATTGCCCTAAGGGCATCCGTTAACATGACTCATTATCTAATAGCAAAAATTCATAACTATTCTCAATTGATTATGAGACATGGAAATTCTTAATAAAATGTTTGGAAGATTATAAAACAAGGTAAGGAAACAAAATGGGTATATTATAATTGACATAATATGGTGCATTTTGTTAGCATATTTGGAAATTTATAAAATAAAGAATAGAAAGGAAAAAAAAATGCATAGTTTTAATTTTATATCATTCACTTTTTATTTGTTTTTTTTTAAATAGGAATAAAATTGATACTTTACCTTAATCCCATTAATATAATGTTTGATTTGAGAAATTTAGTCCCTTGGCATCCAAATTCTCAAAAATGTGGTGCTTTAGAACTTAGATGTTCAAGAATGTAATTATACAATATCAAGTTTATTCTTAAAATTCTGAAAAATGTTATGTCCACAACATTTTTGCAACAAATTTTAAGTGGCAGGTTGTTACAAGTTGTGATTGGTGGGCCAAAAAAGTAATTTTAGTGATAGATTCAAATTATAACCAATAATAACTGTAAAGTTATGATTTACAATTATGTTTTATGTTGGCTTTATTTCATGACAAAAAGTGTTATAATTTCTTTAATTTATTTCATTGTATTTTGTGGAATTTTATTGTATTGGTTTAGTATTAAGTTGGTGAAGACTCAAGCTTAATTGAAGAATTAGTGCATTTTGCAACTAGCTCGCGAGAAGTTCGCGAGAAGGGTTCTCGCGAATGTGAGAAGCACATGACTGGAAGCTGAAAAGTCATGCTAGGCTGTCAGTTTTGCGAGTATCTCGTGGGTAAGGCCTTCCCGTGAGGTAGTTGCGAAACATTCTGCCTGGAAGATTTTTTGAGTGTGACTTTTTTACCCTTCACCCATACTATATATACCCTTATTACCCACATAATGTAAGGAGGTCATTCAGAGAGAAAAACTCTAGATAGGATTTCTACAACACACACACACACACTCACCTTTTAGAGAGAGAGCTACTCATTCTTAATGATAAATCATTCTAGCCTCTTCTCTTTCCCTCTCCTATTATTATACCTATTGAGAGGAGATTTCTACCCAAACACTATCTACGCACATTCAAAGTGTTGAGAGTATTTTTGGTGCTGCTGGGAAGCATTATAAGATGCCAAGGATGGCGGATGCAACATGGAGCTTGTTGCGGGATTCGGAGAGTTAGACAAAACACAGTTCCAAGAAGCCTTGTTAGAGTAGGAGCTTGGAGGGCTTATGTACATTGGGTAGATAAGGCTTGGAGGGTCTCTTGCTAGCCCATGTATCCCAACTGATTATCTAGTGGATCGATTACCGCTTGGAGGGCGGTAGAGAGGTTTTTCGCCGAGTTTTTCAGTTTCCTCTTCGAAACATATTGGCGTGTTATCTTATGTTTGCATTCTCTCTTGCCTTACTCTTGTGCTTTACTATTATTATTTGTTGTTTATGTTTATGCACTAGAGTAGTATCGGTTGTTTGCGCTTCATTTACTCTTGTTTCCACACTTAGATAAGTTAGAGTAAAAGCAATTTAGCCGTAATTTTAATTGGAGGTCTAAACAAGCTTTTGTGTTTTCACACAATTTCGAGTTTCCAATTGGTATCAGAGCGGGTACATTTGTTGTGGTTTAAATACCTAAGTCTGATCCTTGACCCCTTGTGTTTATTTGCCATGGATAGTGCTTTATATGCATCTATGCATGTTTTGGATGTTGATAATTGTAGCATGCCACATGTTTGTGAAAATACCTCTATGAGTGTTTATCCTCATGATTGTGATGATATGTTACTTAAATCATTTGTTGTTGTTGAAATTTCAAATGACAAACTCTTGAAGAAAAAGGCTAAGAAGTTTCAAATGAATTTGAGTAAGTTATTTTATGAAAATGATAATTTGATTGCTAAGCTCAATGAATCCAACAAATTGGTTGAGAAATATAAGAAACTTGCTGAAAATTCTCTTGAAAAGCTAAAAGAGTTTGATGTTTGAATATGGACTTGGTAGCTAAACTTGTTTTGTCTAACAAACTTGTCGATGAGCTAAAATGTGAAAATGAATCTCTTAAGATGCATGCCAAGTGTTTGATTGCTAAACGTATTGCTAAAAAGGATGAAAATATTTGTTGCAATCATGTTATGGTACCCCATTTTATGCCTATTGTGTGTTCTACCTCAAAGGACAAATCCGTATACATTCTTCCACATAAAAGAAATCAAAAGGTGGAGAGAAAGGTTGTTAAGTCAAAGCCTCCATTTAGGTCTCAACCTAAGATTTTGGATGGATCTAAATTTGTTCCAACTTGCCGCCATTGTGGTGTGATTGGTCATATAAGACCTTAATGTTGTAAGTTGAAGAGAGAACCAAACCATGTTGCTAGATTCTTTCCCAAAAAGCCTAATGGACCTAAACACATTGTTTGTCACCATTGTGGTGCTTTTAGTCATCTAAGATCTTATTGCTCTAAGTTTCATGCTCTTAAAAGAATCAAAAGAAAAGAGAAACTTGAGCTTCTTGGAAGTTGTGCTAAAAAGAGTAAATTGGATTTGAGTGAAAATAACATGTTGTTAAAGAAAATGTTTAATGCTCTTAACTCCTTGACTATGTGTATCTCCGGTTCTCATTCTTCCAACCCTCGTCTCACTTCTCATGAGACACTCATTCCAAACAATCATTCCGTTAAGATGAGGAAGGGTTCCTATGGTTGAGTTTTTGCTCTTTTTGGTTCTTGATTTAATTCTTTCGATCTTTGTAGGACCCTTCATGCATTAGATGCTTCATTGTCATGCATTTGTGTATTATGCATCTCTTTATATGCATTGTTTATGTTTTTGTTTTTTATCTTATTTTTTTTTCTTTTGTTTTGTGTGAGTAAAAATCCAAAACCACATAAAAAGTGAAAAATTCAAAAAGTTTGATCGTATATGTTTGAGCACATGTATCATGTGAGTTTGGCCTAGTACCTTCGTACATCTGGCATAGTGCATTTACGAGCTTAGCTTGTTATGTATACACATATATCTTTGTGGGAGAAATCTTAAAAATTATGTGTGATTGCTGTAAATAGATTTTTAAGCTTGTCATGAATGATTGGTCAATAGTCTTGATATTCTTAATACTTGCATAAACTTGTGCCTATATATCTTCCCACTTTATTTTTATGTTTTTGCTAAAAAAGCTCATTAAATGTAAATCTCAAAATGAAAAAGAGAGTATGAGCTGTAAAAGCCGTCGCACATACTAGTATTTGACTAGGAAAAAGGGAAAGCGACTTTTAATTGAAATGTATGGTGCTCAAAAAGCCAAAAGCTCACTCTCAATATTGAAATATCAAAAAATTCATGGACTAATCTCAAAATGAGATGTATTGTTCAAAATTATCAAATGTTATAATTTGTGCAGAAACCAAATGAAAAACTTCTAAGTTACGTAATCATTTTCTTGTGGGAGGTCATATATGCTCATTTCTATAATTGAGATTGTCCATTTGATTTAGTACTAGCTATGTATAACTTGATTGAATTGATCATTGAAGCTTCACTCTGGTCTAAGGACTATTCCACATTTGATACACGCATATAACACACAAGTCTAATGTTCAATAAATGTCTATTTTATTTGTGTGATTACACATGTTCAAATGTGATGTATGTGTGCTCAACCATATGTGGATCAAACCAAAAAAGATTTTTACTCTTTTTGTTTGCTTTTGGAAGTGATTTGTATCACCCATGTTTTTCAAAGTTTTTCAAGTTGTTTTTGTGTGAAAAACATGTTTTCTAGGTATTTTCATGACCCATTTCATCTGTAAGCTCAACTGGGAGTTAAATGGTCCAAATCTCAAGTTTTTCAACTTTGGACAGAGAGTTTCAGGACTGTTTCACGAGTAAGACTTACCCACGAAAAATTTCGCAAGTAAGCTTCTTGCAAAAATTTCCAGATCAGCTTTTTAAAGGGCATTTCGTGGGTCTTTTGTTTTAAACGTTTCCCATCCTTTCCCAAACCCCTATTTTAATGCTTCAACATCAAAACCCAACTAATTTCAAGTATTTTACACTCCATAAACATCTCTAAGGTAATCTTTAACTCTTTTCATTGATTTTGATCCTTAGATTATGTTTTTGAGGGGTTTTTTGTCTGTAGTTGGGATTTTCTCAAATGAGAGTTGGAAAACTTATTTTTTTTTCAATCTTTTTTATTGGGCTCTGTTTTAAATGATCATTTGCTTTGGATGTTGGCCCCTTGTGGCAAAAATAACATGTATTTAGACAAGATTTTCATATGTTCATGCCTTGTTTAACATACATGTGTAGTGTGTGCACTCTAAGTGTTTGATAAAATGCCCAAATGGCATTTTGTTATTGTTTTGGACTCCGATGAGTACCAACTTTAGGGATTACCATGATTATGCATGTTTATCATGTTTTGATCATTGGTTGTGTGTTTTATACACTTTGCCCCTTGAGTGCTTGCTCATGCATTGGCCATGCATCTCACATACACACTAGATGCACCTTGCTGCACACACTCTAACACTTGACATGTTTTGCATTCTATCATGCTAGTTAAGTCTTTTTAGACCTTTTAGCGCACATAACATGTTCTTGTGTCTATGTCATGCCTAGGTCTATATTATATTCCATCATCCTTAGCATGTCATGTTTATTTTATATTTTGTAGCATTTTTAGATGTTTTTGTCTTTAGTTTGAGCTTCATTTTCTCATTCATCTTGCACCCTTCATGCATCTTTACCCTTGTTCATATCTTCTTTTCTTTCCCTCCTTTCTCTTGCTTCATTTGTCTATTTGTGACAAAAAGGGGGAGAGTATACTGGAGAAAGTATATTGGTGTGTTTTGTCATTTTTATATGACTCATGTGCATACTCTTAGGGGGAGAAATTCTACCTCATGCACACTCTTAGGGGGAGAAAGCCATAGGGGAGATGCATATACCAAGGGGGAGAAGACATCTTTTATGAGAAAACCTTGTTTTGTTTTTCTTTTGCTTGTTTTCTCGTTGCTTTATGGTGCTTTGATATGCTTTGTTGCTTTCATCACATCGTGCTTATGTGTTGGATATGCATTTATCCTTATGCATTTATCCTTATGTTATTTTGCTTTATTGGTTGCATGTTCGGATGATCATTTGCTTTGCTATATGATCATTGTAGTCATTTCCATATGACTGTCATGTGTTTGATCAAGTTGCTCACATGCTTCACATCATGTTTACTTGATCATAATTTACTTGTTATATTATACTTGTCCTTTTATTACGTGATTTACCTTGAGGATCTAATGTGTTTTGTGCAATTATTTCAGGTTACAGGTATACATGTTTCAAGTTCATCACAGCTTCTAGATTTAGGTGTGAGTGAGTTTTGCCATTGTTCCTAAACTTACGTTTAAGTCTAGAGTCTGTCATAGGGAGTTTTGTCACGGAATAGACAAAGGGGGAGATTGTAAAGTTGTTATTTACAACTATATTTTATGTTGGTTTTATTCCATGACAAAAAGTGTTGTAATTGCTTTAATTTATTTTCTTGTATTTTGTAAGATTTTATTGTATTGAGTTTAGTATTAAGTTGGTGAAGACTCAGTGCATTGTGCGACTAGCTCACGAGAAGTTCACGAGAAGGGTTCCTACGAAAAAAGCATGTGAGAAGCACATGACTGGAAGCTGAAGAGTCGTACCAGGCTGTCAGTTTCGCAAATATCTCACAGGTAAGGCCTTCCCGCGAGGTAGTCGCAAAACATTCTGCCTGGAGGATTTTTTAAATGTGACTTTCTTACCCTTCACCCATACTATATATACCCTCATTACCCACATAATGTAAGGAGGCCATTTAGAGAGAAAAACCCTAGATAGGTTTTCTACAACACACATACCCATCTTTTAGAGAGAGAGCTACTCATCCTTAGTGATAAATCATTCTAGTCTCTTCTCTTTCACTCTCTCATTGTTATACCTATTGAGAGGAAATTTCTACCCAAACACTACCCATACACATTCAAAGTGTTGAGAGTGTTTTTGGTGCTGCTAGGAAGTATTGGAAGATGTTAAGAATGGTGGATGCAACATGGAGCTTGTTGCGGGATTCGAAGAGCTAGACAAGACACGGTTCCAAGAAGCCTTGTTGGAGTAGGAGCTTAGAGGGCTTAGGTACACCAGGTAGATTAGGCTTGGAGGATCTCTTACTAACCCATGTATCCCAACTGATTGTCTAATGGATCGATTACCGCTTGGAGGGCGGCAGAGAGGTTTTTCGCCGAGTTCTTCAGTTTCCTCTTTGATAATATATCGGCGTATTATCTTGTGTTTACATTCTCTCTTCCCTTACTCTTGTGCTTTACTATTATTGTTTGTTGTTCATGTATATGCACTAGAGTAGTATCGGTTGTTTTCGTTTCATTTACTCTTGTTTCCGCATTTAGATAAGTTAGAGTAAAAGCAATTTAGCCGTAATTTTAATTGGGGGTCTAAACAAGCTCTTGTGTTTTCACACAATTTCGAGCTTTCAATAACTAATCACCTATGATTTATTGTGAAAATGTTGTGGACATAGCACTTTTCTAAAATTTTATAGAAATTATTTAATTATCCCAAAATATCTTTAGGTTTATATATAATGTCACATGTTACCCATAACCTTTATATAGCTTTCTACAAATAATAATAATAATAATAATAATGATGATGATAATAATGATTCATAAATTAAATCAAATCACCTAAAATAATATTCTCACATAGTCTTGAATAATAATATGTGGATAATGTCATCGCCTCATTCACGTCAGTTTCTTTCCTCCACCACTCAATGGCGGGAGCTATTTTGACACAACTTTAAAATAATAGTGACAAAACTGATACATTAGAAATGTTAGAAACCAAATGTTAATTAAAACAAATTTTATATTAACAAATATGGAATGTTTATGTTTATGTTTGTCAAATTTTTATTAATATTGTAAAAAAAAATGGTTCATAATTTTTACATTCCTAACCCTTTAAAAAATTTAAATGGTATATGAAACATAAACATGATTCATTAAAATTAATTACACATATTATGGAAAAAAGATTACAGCAAATTAAACATTAAACTATTAGAAAATAAAATGTCACACACCCGCGCACACACATATATATAAATAAGCTAATTTTGTCAAAATGTAATTACAACTATATATAAGCTTATCACCATGCTCATCACTTCTACTTGAAGAAAGTTTGACTAAACTAGAAGATTCATTTCAAAGAAAACTTTATATCTATCCTTTGCTTTAAACCCAAGGAACACTGTATGTTAAATACCCTATAATCAATATAAACGTTTTCCATATTGTGAAAAGAATTACAACCAAACCATCCAAATGATACACAAACTTGTAGCGCTTTCTTTTGTCATAAAACTGTATTCAAATCTAATTCCCTCAATTTCTTTTAAGAAAGAGAATGATTAAATAAAAAATGGTTGATGGATGTCTACAGATACTGGTTAATAATGGGTCATGTAGACAGAACGAATACTAGTTGATAGGTGTCTACATTTTTAAATTTAAAAAGCTATCAAGGAGAATGAATGCTTAAAACACTCTTTTCCATTACAAAATTATTTGCTTCAATTTAATGCTTATAGAGATAAAATTGTTATACATATAGAGATAATAGAATGGTAAAAAAAAGGACATTTACATCAATTTTCTTATTGATGTGATTAACAAAGAGATTTGAAATCCAATTTGTTATGGCGCTAATATTGCTGCCAATACTCCTATACCAAGATAAATAGAATTCTAAATTAAATATCCATGACACTGCCTATATGTTGGGTTTAAAAAATAATAGATAATATATAAAATTAAATGATAACGTAGTCACGTTAGCTTTTTTATTCACCATTTAACAAGATCTATTTGTACACAATGGTAAAATGTTAGGGACTAATTTTATTTTATTTTAAAATATATCATTCGAATGCATATGCATATGTGTGTGTATATATATATATTTATTTATTTATATTTATGTTATGTTTATGAAGTTTTAATTTTAATTTTGTAGAAACAACTGGTTCTTATTTAATTATTGCATTCCTAATCCTTTAGAATTTTAAAATGGTATATGGAAAGTAACCATGATTCGTTTAAGAATCTTATAAAAAATATCGCCACAAAACATTTAAATATTGAGAAATAAAATGCCATTAACCACAATCTTAATTAAATTGCATTATCTATAAATCTATAAACACTATAAAATCGAAGAAATTTGACTATTAGTTGACTTTTTCATGTTGTGAGTCTTGTGACACATATGCTTAGGAACTTCCACAATTTTCTATTTAACCAATACTATTTTACTTCTTTATTTAAGTTTTATATTTTTTTCAAAAAACAACCCATCTCTTTTCGAGATTACTCATCGAACACGATCTGCATCTCTCCTTCTTTCTTTTTGCATGGTACACTGAGAAAATCCTTCACCTCTCATCTCTCTCCCTCACGCAAAGCCCATTAACTCGTACATCTTTCTACCTGCCAATCCCCTCAAACCCTTCTCTCTGTGCTGTTCCCCCAACATTTACTTGTTTCCATGCCAACCATTGCTACAATTTCATTCTCTCTTTTCCTCTCTTTGTTAAGTTGTCATTGAATTTTTTTATACCAGTAAGTTTTTCTCTCCCTGCTGAAAAACACAAACACAAATCCAATGGATATGCAAACACTTTCTCCGACGAAAAAGTATTTTATATTAAAACTAGCCTCTATGATGCGAACCTCAATCGACACGCTTTGAGACTCAACAAAAATATTGGAATACTTGCCCAAGAAAACTAAAATTCAGATTTTTTATAGAAACCATGACCCAACATTTATAATCGAAACGCGAACCAAAGGTATAAGTGTAACACCTTGACCCAATGATTATAATTGAATCACGAACCAAAGGTATAAAGTTTGAACGCCACAAGGAAGAATCCTACCAAAAGAAGAGCAAAGCCTCACATTTTCTGATTTTTATTCAATAATCATCTCTATTACAATTAGTGTATGCTATTTATAAAGCATGACTGAAAATAGAAAAATATAAATAAATAAATAAAAAAAACGTACTAAATAGTAAAACCCTAAATAAAAGTTGATTTGGACTGAAATTAGCATATCTAAAATAGGAAAATAGCTAAAAAACGTTATAAATAATAGAAACCTAAAATTAAAGTAGATTTGGTCCGAAATTAGAAGCTCCAGAGTAGGAAAAATGTCTATTAACTGATATGGAGCTGGAAGTCAATTAACCATTAATCCACGCCCAATCAAGCCAGATTAGCTCTCAATAATTTGGATTAAATTTATTACACCTTCATCTTCCTTTGGGCCAAGTTTGGAATGTCCTGCATTAGAATCAACCCAAATCTCTTGAATCAGCCCATTAAGTGTTTCTTTGATCTTCTTGAATCTTGCTTTAGTAATAGGCCCAATTGGAACATGCAATGGATCCTTGAATGCTTGTTGATTCTCATCACTTTGGGTACGTGCGTGAGCGCATGCTCAAAGGCTTTTTTTTTTTTTTTTTTTTTTTTTTTTTTTTTTTTTTGTAAAAGTTAATAATTTGAATCCATTATAATTTGAGATTACTACATTTTTTTTAATTACAAAAAAAACCTAGGAGTGTGAGGAGTAAATTATTTCATAAAGATGTATCTACTTATAAAAAAAGAAAAAGAAAAAAAAATTGTATATATCTATTTTGTTTAGTTTTTTTTTTCTTTGATATTTAGTTTTGTTTTTGGATAAACATGGGTGTTTTTTTTTAAAGAAAAAAACCAGCAGCAACGTGGGTTGTTTAACTTATTTTTCTATTTAAAAATTAAAAACAAAAAAAACAAAAAAAATAAACAATAAACATATAGTTACTTTAAATAAGTGGGTTAGTAGAAAAGTGTTCCTATTTTGTAGACAATGTTTTAGTGCAAGTTAGACATGTATTTTTACCAGACTATCATTTAGTTTTATTTCTACTTAAACCTAGGGGTGTAGGGGTATTTGGAAACCAAAAAAAAAAAAAAAATACAATCCAAACAGGGGAAGCTCCTTAAATAGTAGTATATATGATACTATGTCATCTATATCAAAATCCAATAAATGTGAAACATGTGTACAAAAATAACCACCTACTAACACATATCTTTCATTTGTTAGTAAGGTAGTTTTTTTTTGCTGACATGTCTCATACTTATTGGATTTTGATATTGCTAACATGATATCATTTGATACTAGAAAAATTATTAGGTACTCCCGAAGTACCATAAATGCGTACTTTCTCCTCTCACATGAATGGTGGATCCTACCATGAATTTAATTAGTGGAACCCACTATTCTTGTGAGAGGAGGAAGTACACATTTATAGTATTCTAGGAGTGCAGAATAATTTCCCTTGATACTAAATACCTTCTCCTCTCTAACACACCATATTCTCCAATTCTCACCATCTTATCTCTCCTTACAAAATCATCCAAATCTTTCAATTTTAAACAAACCCATTTGCTATATGTGGTTTCATTGTAAACACCAGCCCCAAACCTTTAACTCTCACCATATATTGAGTTCCAAAATCAATCCAAGCCTCAAGTTTGAACACACTGATTTATAATTTTCTTAGATGATCATCACTGCCCCTCCACTCAAATTAGCGTTGACAATGTTGTGTTTTCGTTAATAAGTGTCCATTTTTTTTTAATTATGATTTATCACCAAAAATAAAGTTGTCGCCATAACCAACACATCTTAAAAAGCATTCCATTTCTCAGACAGCCGGAGTGGTAAGGCCTTCTAATACTTGAAAATTTTCAATTTGTTTTATTTGCATAGTTCTAATATCTGTTGTTGTATTTCACTAGTATCTAGTTAAATTTTGTCTGCATGCTTCTTTCATTTTTTTTTCAAATTTTATCTGTCGAGTTCAAAATTAGGGTTTTTGAAATATCAGTTTTTATTATTCAATTACTGGAGATTACTCGTAATTTTACCAAGGCTTCAGTACATGGTGCAGAAATTCAAAATTTCCAACCCCTTTGGTTCAAGTACAAGTTACCCCTAGAGGTACTGTCAATTGTCTCTGTTAGTTATTATTTCTTTTGTCGGTGATGGTTCATGTTTCTCTAATTTTGATGGTGGTTTCCATGTCAAGTTAATGCAGGCTTTGTAGCTCAGTGCATTACTGCGAAATAATTTGCACGAGTGTGTGTGCATTGTATGGCAATCAGTTATTTAATCAAGTATTATAATATTTTATTTTCAATGTATTGAACTTTATGATTTCTTCTATGTTTAACTACAGAATTTCCAAGTTAAATAACTAATTACTGACACACAAAAAAGGTTAGCTACCTTCTTCATCAACTATGGGCAATAACAGATGTAGTGATTAAACAGCATGAGAAATACCTAGGCTTACCTTCCTTGGTGGGCAAGAACAGATGTAGCTCTTTCAATGACATAAAAGATAAACTGGGTAAGAAGCTAGCAGGTTGAAAGGAGAAGTTGCTATCTAAGGAGGGCAAGGAAGTCTTAATAAAGGCAGTGGCACAAGCAATCCCCACCTACACAATGAGCTGCTTCAAAATTCCAGATGCCCTTTGTGACGACCTAACCAGCATGATAAGGAATTTTTGGTGGGGCCAAAAAGTGGATGCGAAGAAGATTGCTTGGCTAAGCTGGAAGAAAATGTGCGAACAAAAATCCAATGGAGGCATGGGTTTCAAGAGGCTAAAACAATTCAACTTGGCCCTCCTAGCCAAGCAAGGGTGGAGGCTGCAAACGGGTCACTCTTCCTTGGTCTATAGGGTACTCAAGGCCAAATACTTTCCCACTTGTGAGTTTATTAAGGCCTCTATGGGAAACAACCCGTCATATACATGGCGAAGCATCATGGCTGCTCAACTCGTGGTCAAGGAAGGGATCAAATGGAGGGTTGGTAATGGTAGAAATATCCAGATATGGGAGGACAAGTGGCTGCCTTCAGCCCCAACTCACAAAGTGGCTTCTCCCAGGTTATTTCTGCACCCGAACACACTAGTGGGGGAGCTCATAGACCAAGAAAGTGCCAAATGGAAATCAGATGTTTTGGCTGCCTTATTTCTTCCGTATGAGGTTGACATCATACAGAGTATACCCCTAAGTTCCCGTTTTCCAGAAGATAAGCTAGTGTGGGCCGAGTCACCAAATGGAAAGTTTAGCGTTCGCAGTTGCAACAAGACTCGCATTACACCCCAGTTGAGGCACTAGCTCGGATATGGGCCTAGGTCGACAATTTTGGAACAAGTTATAGGCCCTCCCCCTCCCACACAAGACTAGACACTTCGCATGGCAAGCTTGTGGCGACATACTACCCACCAAGATAAATCTTCTAAAGCGTAAGGTTATGCAGGACAGCCTCTGTGATGGATGTAGGCTGGAAGTTGAAACAATAGGGCATGCTTTCATCACTTGTCCAAGGGCACGTGAGGTGTGGGCTTGTTCAAAAATTGTGTTGCCAGGTGATGCTTTCTCTTTGACTTCTTTTTATGATCTTATATGGAAGATGATTATGGTGGACCAAGTAGATATGGACATGGTGGCTCGGGTGGTCACCTTAGCATGGGCAATGTGGCATAATAGAAACAAAGTTAGACTAGGAGCCCAAAGAAAATCGGGTGTTGTATTAGTAAGATGGGCGACAACCTATATAGAGGAATATAATGCTGCAACTGTAGCACAAAGAAATTTGGAGCCTACCTTGCAGAGAGCCACGGCATGGTCCCTACCACCACGGTCTTCGTACAAAATAAATGTTGATGGTGCAGTAGCTATAGCAACAAAGAAGGTGGGTGTTGGTGTGATTGTTAAAGACGAATTGGGTAGGGTGGAGGCTGCGATGTGCAGGAATTTGAATGTCCCTTTAGGTGCCATTGAGACCGAATCCAAGGCTATTGAGGCTGGGTTGTTGTTCACACAAGATATCGGCATACGGGACATTGTGGTGGAGAGTGACTCTTTTATCATGGTCCAAGCTCTGAATGGAAAATCTGTTCCACCATCTACGGTCTCAGCAGTTGTACAAGGTATTTTAGACCTCAGCTCTTGCTTCCATAGGGTGGAATTTTCTCACGTTAAAAGACAAGGGAACAGGCCGGCTCATGTACTAGCAAAACATGCTCTTGGCATTACTGATTTTATTGCATGGATTGAAGAGACGCCTTGCTTTTTAGAGCAAGCTCTTATCCACGATGTAACAATTCAAGTGTTTTAATATTATCAGTTTCAGTATTCCTATCAAAAAAAAAAAAAAAAAACTATGGGCAAATCGAGTAAGAAGTCAGCTACCAAATTAAAGTTTCTTTTGCCCCCTTCTTTTTTGATTTAATACAAATATCACATCTTTGTGAAAATACTCTGTTTTTTGTTTTTTTATTTCAATTATTATTGTTTTGGTGTTTTGATATTTCTTCATTTTGTAGGTTGATGCAGTTCCTCTTGGACCATGCCAAGAAAGGTATCCAATTTATTTATTGGGTAAAAATACTATTTTGGTTCCTAAAATTTAAAAAAAAAAAAATTTGTCAAGAGTTTTTTTTTATTTTTTATTTTTTATTTTTATAATAATTTAAAGACAAAAATGGCTTAAAAAAGATTTTTTTTTTCAATAATTTAAAGATGAAAAAAAAAAAGAAAATATTTTTTTAGTTTAAGGATGAAAGTGAAACATTTTCAATAATTTAAGGATAAAAAACGAAATTTTCAATAGATTGTGGACAAAGGATGAACTTGATAAAATTTAGAAACAAAAATCAAACTTTTGTTAAAATTTGGGGATCAAATAGTATTTTACCCTTATTTATTTATTCTATATTGTTTGGTAGATATTTGGCTGTTTGTTTTCCGGTGTTTTGATTTCATGAGGTAGATGGTTTTTGAAGTTTTTGTGTTGTAAACTGTTAAAATTTAATGCTTTTTTGTTTCTTGCGTAGTAATTGAACAAGCTATGGTTTTTTTGTGTTAATAACTTAATATTAATGAGTTTAGTGTTGAACTCTGAGGTAATTCTCAAAAAAAAAAAAATTGATTTTTGTTTTTATAGAGATTTGTGTCAGTAATTACTAATTATGACTTTCTAATTTCTTGGTGCTGATTTTAGTGTATTTTGTATTATAGATTTTGCACTTGGTTTTGGTTTTTTTTAGGGTCTTGTTATGACTTATGAGGTTTTGAAATTCTGGGTTTTTGATGTTATTGAAGGCAAGGGAGAAGCGGAACAAGAGTTAGAGATTACATTATTCTAAATTTTTCTTAGGTGCTGGAAATTTGTGCTTCCCTCTATTTCAGCACCAGTAGATTAACCGAATTCTATTTCTTAGTTGTATCTGCTAGGTGTTCGACAAAAGTCCTCGGAGAGCAACTGGTGTAACTTGGCATTTAGTACCTATGGCTTAAATTTGCATTGTTCTTTGAAAGCTCAATTTTGAAATCTTTTCTTTTATCCCCATGGTTTTTCTTTTAAGTAGTTTCTCTCTCTTACTCCTACCAAAAGCACTAATGGTATTTTTTTTATCAGATAATTGGGAGTAGTTTGTGAATTTAGTTTTGTTAACTTGATGAGTTTTTCCTTTCAACATTGCAACATCGATTAGATAATTGAGGATATTAGGGATTGGAATAATGATGTGTATTTGAAATTTTGATTAATCGATATTTTCCATTTAGTAACTACATGTTTCATATTGAGCTTAGAGATTTTTGAGATTGGAATTCTAATGTGTCATAAAAAAAATCTATGGAAGTTATGTTTGCAAAAATTTAATACATATCTTTTAAAAAATTTCTAAACATTGTGCTCATTTAAGGTTCATTCCAAAAATAGTTACAATATTTGTTGGATAGTACTCAATTTTCTATTCTAATCTATTATCTATGTTCAATTTTATTTTGCATTTCATGTCACATACTCAGCAGCGGTGCATGGATTAAAGACTAGTGTTTATATATATTGAAAACTCTATAGCCCAACCCAACTCAACCTAACCCATGATAGTTCTAAAAACCATCATTTACAATTAGAAGTTAAGTCCTTGAGTTAAGACCATATTGTTTGGCCTAGTAAAAAATTGGGTTATCATTTAATTATTTAAGTAATTATTCAATAAATGATTATAATTTACACATTTGGACATAATATTTCAATTTCAACAAAATAAGCCTCGAAATACTAAAATAAATCAAACCAACAAATTTAAAATAAGTTTCAAAATAAAAATAATATATATTTTTTTAAATTAATGGTTTAGATTACTCATATTGAAAATTTTGCAAACCCAAATCCAACATACCCCCGAATTTCTAACAAAAATTAAAACCATCCCAACTCATCATCTCACAAAAAACTAACCATGGCCAGGGCATCAGTTTGGATCAAGTTGATGGTTTTTTTTTTTTTTGCTAAAAAGTTGATGGGTTGAATGCATACAATTGATACAACTACTTAGTACTTACCACTAATTTGGTCTTTCAATTATGGAAAAAAGTTAAATTTGGCCCATCAACTTTTGATTGTGATAATTTTATCACTCAATTTAAAAATCAATTTAATTTTATTCGTGATAGATCACATGCATGCAAGTGTGTTACATGCACACTTTATAACATTTTTTAATCAACTTTTGCTAAGACTGTAATAGAGAGGAAATCTAAAATAGATTTGGTTTTGAAAGTTAAGCAGTAACATTGACATAATTAATCGATGAGAGACTAAATTGAACTTTATATAATAATTAGAGGATCAAATTATTAATTAAACCTTTCATAAAATAAGATTTACTCGAAGGCTTGATTTAAGCTTTAGATGAGTTACCACTTTCTTGGATTTTACCCCATGGACCATGGTTGATTCAACCGTTCATGTAAAGTCCCATTTTTCTTTTTTCTTTTCTTAAAAGTAGTCCATTAGCGAGGTTTATGCAATTGGACTAAGCTGGGCGACCGTGGGCCAAACCTGTTCAGCCCGTTGGGTTTGCTTCCTTACATATCATTCCCCAACCCCACCAATCTCACATCATTGATACTATAGTATTTCGGCCAATGGCAATTGATTTTTTGATGCAAGGGAGAATTAAATCTTAAATATTTTATTTGACGACAAAAGACTTTACTAATTAAACTAATTGAAATATACCATAAA
The DNA here is from genome assembly GCA_023621385.1 of Quercus gilva. Taxonomy (NCBI): domain Eukaryota; kingdom Viridiplantae; phylum Streptophyta; class Magnoliopsida; order Fagales; family Fagaceae; genus Quercus; species Quercus gilva. Next base: position 44,880,436 of record CM042481.1, read on the forward strand.
TGAAAAAAAAAAAAAAAAAAATCACACTTTCAATTATCTATACTACTATTTAAAGGGCTGCCCCTTTTTGGACCAGATTTTTTTTTTTCCAAAATACTCCTACAGCATATGCTTAAATAGGGGCAAAACTTGGTAAAAATCCTTTTTAACTTCCACGTAAAACACTATCTATAAAATAGAAATATACTCCCATTAGACAAGTAAAATTCCTAATTAAAAAAATTCTAAAATTTAGCTAGATCTAAAATAAATGAAAAACAGTTCACCAACAAACAGTTTTTCTTTAAAAATAAAAATAAAAAATTACACACAGTTTTTTTTTTTTTTTTTTTTTTTGAATCTATCAACTCCTATATTCACAACTGCCTAATACACGTTCTCAAATTACTTGCCACTTGCCTTTCAGTTTTTTCCCCTATCAGAATCATCTTCAGTTTGGGTCTTTTCACAAAAACTTTTCCTTTTTCTTTATTCATCACTCTCCTATTCTGCAATCTTTATTCCTTCTTCTCCTCATTTGATGGCCACAGAGAGTCTGAACTATGTGCGCTATTGGCTGAGGAAATTTTAAGATATGCTTAAATTTTAAGTTATTACCTGGCCTCTATTAGTATTACCACATATTTTATGATTGTTTTGATCGAACGAAATCAAAACAAAACCCAAGAAATTGAGCAAATATTGTTGATTGGAATGAAAGCCCAGTACTAAGTGTAGCAATTAAAAGTTGTTCAAGAATGGTTACATCAAAGGATGAAATACCTGTATGTAATGCCAATTTCTCTTGAAGGATTGATGATTTTTTTTTTTTTTTTTTTTGATTGAGCAGATAGATAATGCTATAAAAATCATACTATTCATGTTTAGAACATTCGACTAGATTAATCACCGGTAGGCATCAATTGGTTCTTCTTCAATGGGTGAGCATCAATCTTTCTTTTTTCTTCTTTGTTTATTTATTTATATTTTATTTTAATGGGTGAGCATTAAATCAGACACAGAAAGTTGTGCTTTGTTATTAGTAGTTAGTACCATTGCCAATTGAATGTAATTTTAGATTTGGAAGTATGTATTACAAAATGTTTTTTCTTTTTCTTTTTTAGAAACAAAATGAAATAAATGGTGTTGAAACTATCTTCATCTATAGACCTAACAATAATCTATTTTGAAACTGAAGTCTAAGACATTAAACATTTTCGTATATATTAAATTTTGATTGTGATTTGATGTAATTTTCATTTATATTATTTATATTTCCAATTATTTTGGGACTTCAATGGCTGAAGGCATATACCTAAATTGTGTTGAATTGATACTTGGCACAAAGTTTGTGTCTTGAGAAAGCATTTTAAAATCTTTTATGTTATTACTAATTTACTGTAGTCATATTAATTTGTGGTGTAAGGATCCTTCACCTAAGGCTATATATGATTTGTAGGAATTGACTTACCTATGTGTTGGAAAATCTAGTTTTGTATCTCATACAAAACACACAGCGGAAGCAACAAACATGGATCTATTCCATTCATGATTGATAACGTGCACTATGTAAATTTCAGAATTTAAGAACAAGATAGCGTACCTTGGTATAGTGAAAATCAAAATAAAATATTAGAAGTACTTGGGAACACTTTTAATCTTCACTCCAATTCCACTTTACGCCCAAGAAGTGTGGTCTCTCAATCAGTTTTCAAGGGAGAATAATCGAGTGGTTTCACTCACACATACACATCATTTCACAATGATGATTCACTTAAATAAAATTCTGTATGTTTCTCCATTTATAACTAACTGATTATCTAATTGGGTTGGCCTATTGGGCATTTCCAATTGGGCTTTAGTGTGTGGCTTAGAGTGGGACCAAAAGGGACCAATAAGACACTAGCTCCAATGGGCCTTGGGCTTTTCTGTCAACTCTTGACAAGTCCAAAGTTACCATTAATTATATTTAATACCACTATATAAATATAATTGCACTCTAGGCCTTATTAATAAATTATATCCCAAGACTTTATTGTACATGCAACCTCTTCATAAAATATTCGTAGTAATTCAAAGTCATAAATATAGACTGCCACTTTGAAGATTACTACATCTTAATCCTTGAGTATCCAGTTTAATCTTTTAAGTTATTCATCATATGTTTATGAAATCCAATTTCATAAATATATAGTTTAGTAACTCCTTACTAAAGTGGTTAGGCCTAACACTCTGAATAACCAAACCCATTAAACTTATCTCAAGGGAATATTTTGTATCTCCGTTAAGAGACTATAAATTCCATCTTGAAAATATATGTTCCATCAACACTAAATGTGGCTGCCCAACATATTAAAGTTTTGACCATTATTTTAGATCTTACTCCTGATATATCAAAGCAATCTACATTTCATGATCAGGTCCATTATTCTCTCAGAATTAAGAGTTCATGCAAATATAAGTCGTGAGATTTATTATTCAATTGATAGTTGTTAGAAGAATAATAAATCTCACAGTGGTCCAGTTCAATATGCCTTAACTCTTAAAACATATCAACATATCAACTAGAAGTCATCACTTCCATGATCAAGACAAATCATCTTAGTTAATATGTTATAATCTTCGCAAATGAAATGCCCAATTTCATCACTGACTACGAACCAAATTCTGAGTTTACAAAGAACTTGTGACTTATATCTTCTGTGACTAAATCACATAAATCACATACTATGCATTTCATGGACTATATGATAATGTCCAAATATTCATGTTACCATTATTTCAGATAATAATAAAACAACTTTATTAATTACAATATTAAGTCATACATCATGTCATACATAATATAATACATAGCATCAAACAATAGGATTCTAAGGCACAAATCCCAATACTATGATGGGCGTCCACAAAAGAATTTACCAGGTGTGTAAGTTTTAATGAATTTATTTATTTCAATAAATTCACTAGCCTAATCCTATATCTAATTTATTTTTCCACTTAAGTAATGTTTTATAATATATTTTCTAATTTGGTAATCCTATTGTGGTTCTTTTTCCCCATTATTATGGTGGTGAGGGAGATTCAATGTAGATGGAGGTGGTAGTGCCAACAAATATAAAATTTGATGCAGGTTCGGCTATAAAGATTTTGAGGCATGGAATGCTAATGTTTTAATTTAGTTAGAGAGTGTGTTGTTCTAGAAGATAGATATGTCAAGTTTAAAATGGGGAAAAAAAAATCAAACACAAAGAACGTTATGATTGGTAGATTATAAAGTGGAACACAAGATACTGTACAAAAGATTTGTATTCATTCATGTGATTATATTGTAGTTGTGGTTTTTTCTCTTTTGTAGTGTTGGCCCTTTTTAGATGGGTAAGCTTTACATAAGAATATATGCTTTCAATTGGGATTGATGGGTCTTTTAATGGAATAATTTATGAAAATTTTTAAGATGTTACTTTGACAAAAATGTTTATACTTTAATATGTACAATACCCAATTTCAAATAAGCGAAATGGGATATGAAAAGATTTATACAAAAAAATTATTTAAGTCACATAAATCTTATCACATATCTATGTATTTTTGTGATTCGAAAAATGTAGTAACCCTGAATTATGATTAATGGAAGGTGTTGACCTTTAAAAAAAGAGAAATGATATGTTCATAACATTTTCACAACATTTTAAATTATTATCGTTATTGCATTAAAAAAAAAAAAAAAATCTCTTTTGCAAGATCTCTTCTTTTTTTCTTTTTTCTTTTTTTCTTTTTTAAAAAAAAACCTTACTTTTTTTTTAATGAGAAAAAACTCTTATCCTTATCCCATTTTTTTTTTTTTAATTATTATCCTTATCCCGTCATCTCATGTAATTTTTATTTTTTTGTTTTAATGAGATTATTCAATGTAGTTAAAAGAATATTCAATTATCCACCAACATCTCTCACTTATCTAAGTACTAGCCTCTGAGCACGGGCTCATGCGCGTGCTCAGAGGCTCCTCTATTTTTTAGGTAAGAGTTAATTTAGAGCATTTATTATACTTTGAGATTACTATATTTTCCAATCACAAAAAAAAACCTAGGAGTGTGATGAGTATTATGCGTTAACAGGTGAAATAATTTTTCATCACACCTCTAGGTTTTTTTTGTGATTGAAAAATTTAGTAATCCCAAATTATAATAAATGTTCTAAATTAACCCTTATCCAAAAAATAGAAGAGCCTATGAGTATGTGTGTGAGCACGTGCTCAAAGGCTAGTATACATAAATGCTCCACATACCCTACACAAATTACAGTTACATTTTTTTACTATTAAATTATCTTATTTATTTTTAATAAATTTCATTTTAAAAAAACAAACCCTGAGTGATTGTATGCTGTATTCTAAGATGCAGTTATTTGTTTGTATACCATACTCACATTCCGACAAGAACTTGTTTCAACATGCTTAAATCACGACAAAAAATTCTAGTCAAGAAAACTTGGAAACTTGTAACCAGACATTACTTCTTTTGTCAATGAAATTATACACCCATGACCCATGTGGTTGAAAATTTTCCCATGCCTTTGCCATTAGGGCTTAAGACACTGCAAGAAATGTCGTACCTCAGGCCTCCCATGTTTAATGCAAAGACACCCCACATCAACTCACCTAACATTAATTCAAAAGGACAATCCCTTTCCTCTTGTGGTGGGGATCTCTGGCTGTTGAACCAAATATTGTAGTAGGGTCTATAAAATCAACCTTCCCAATTGGTGATTTAATTTTGACATGTGGCACGAAGTGTTTTTGCACCTATTTCTGAAACATCTTTGAGACATGAAAGTGATTGCAAATTAACACTTCAAAATTTGCCACGCCATGTCATTGACTCGTTTGTGTTCCATGAACATGTTACACAAAATTATAGTATAACTTTTGTCTGAGGTACACAATTAGGAGAAGCAACACACTATGATAAGCAAATTTGGGGGATGTTTGTACTAATTGCCGTGGGTATATGTCTATCTATCCAATCAACATTTCTTGATGTCTAGGACCCCTACAGGTAATTACTCAATATAGATAATATGCTAATTATCAAGACCATAAGAACAAATTATTTCAAGATTATTCCTTCATAGTTAACAACACCACAAAATTATAAGATTTATATTTACACATTCAATAGATAATTGTGCTATATATCGAGATTCGAGACCACTCTTATACAATTCAAACATTTAGCAAGCCTCGTTCTGTTAAATGAACAATTTTACTAAGTGCTATAATCTCTAAACGTTTAAACAATCAGCTCATTTTGGTCAATTGAATTATTTTGTTTTTCCATATAAAATTTTGGTTAATACTTTTTTTTTTTTTTGCTTGAAAGCTGGAAATAGAGGGGAAACTACTCCACCCCTTCACAAAACTTTACACACAATTTTGTAACTTCTATTGTTCTTTGCTAAAAGTTGTTACATAAACTAGGCCTTGTGCCACCTACACTCGTTCTGAAACATTATTATCATTATAACCTCTTTGTCAGAAACAAAAGCTGGAATAGCTCAGTTGGCTAGAGCGTGTGGCTGTTAACCACAAGGTCGGAGGTTCAAGCCCTCCTTCTAGCGCCTGGTTTCATTTTTGTTTTTATTTTTAAATTTTAAAGTTTTGTGAAGATACAGCCCAGCAGAAGAAACACATTGGGCTTTAGACTTATATCACTTTATATATATATATATATATAAACAAAAACCCAGCTTTTTTGCGCCTATTTTTATTTTTAAATTTTAAAGTTTTGAGAAGATACAGCCCAGCAAAAGAACCACATTGGGCTATATATATATATATATATATATTATATAAAAACAAAAACCCAGCTTTTATTTTTAAAGTTTTGACAAGATACAATTTCGTTGTAAGAAGCATACTCTTTTTGAGCGGGATCTGGAGGAGCCCAGATATGTATATATTAAGGACACGTTGGGCCTTGTGCCTACAGCCCAGCAGAAGAAACACATTGGGCTTTAGACTTATATCACTTTATATCTATATATATATATATATAAACAAAAACCCAGCTTTTATGCGCCTATTTTTATTTTTAAATTTTACAGTTTTGAGAAGATACAGCCCAGCAAAAGAAACACATTGGGCTATTATTTTTAAATTTTAAAGTTTTGAGAAGATACAGCCCAGCAAAAGAAACACATTGGGCTATATATATATATATATATATATATATGAGCTAGGCTTAAGTTACACCTGGTGTAACTCTAAGCAGTGTTACACCATCCAATAACTTGTTATTGAATTAATATTTTGAAAATCTAACCGTTAAATTACATGTTTTATATGTTCTTAACATACATGCCAATTTTCATATCAATTGGATGCTATTTACCATTTGATCTATAAACTCATATTTTATGCATTATATTAAACTACAAAAATTTGAATTTTAACAATTGTTTGATGACATGGATATTAATTTTTGATCACCTTGAAATTTTGCAAGCATAAAGAATATACAAAGATAATGTAATCTAACGGTGGATTTGTCAATATTTGCATCCAATTAAAAAATATTGAGTGGTGTAACATTGTTTAGAGTTACGCCAGGTGTAACTTGAACCCAACCCTATATATATATATATATGAGATGGATTCAAGTTACACCTGGTATAACTCTAAACTTTTTAAAGTTACACTTTTTCTAAACCCTTGGATTGTAGATCCAACGGTCAAAAAAATGTACTCATTAATGCTGATATTTTGATAAAGATCTCATTTATTATTCTTATTTATAACATTTCATACCTATCTCTACTCTCAAAAATATGTATATTTTTCTCTCTGCTCTCTCTTTCTCATCCACTACACGTTTCTTTCTCCTCCATTGCTCTTCCACCTTCATTTTCATAAGGTTCTACCTCTGCAGCTATACAAAATCTGATGAATCAAAAACTCGAACTAATTAAACAAAAGGCTGAAGTAAATAACTTAAAAATTGAAACTAACCTCTTGCAGAGAACAAATGAAGTGCTTGCACTGGAAAAAATATATATTCCTTGTTGAAATTCTTCAAAAGCTTTGGGCAAAATCTGTTTGAATCGATCAATAATCACAAATATCAACGACGCCTGTGACTTTGTTGACCAAGGTGTACTAATTTTTAAAGCCCAAATTGTTTCACACGAATCTTCCATTCAATTCTATATAACCATAAGTCCATAATATTGGAATATTCAAACCCATCTTCACCCTCCACGTTATTTGAGTTTAATTTTTGTTAATTTGTTTCACGGAAATCAAAGATTTTGGTTTAATAGTTCTGATAAACTACAAAATCCAAACAGTGGCTTAATTTGTGCACCCAACGGTTTTTTTCTTTTTTCTTTTTTTTTTTCTTTCTGCCGGAAACCTGGCTGTGGAGGTGGAAGAGCAGTGGAGGAGAAAGAGATAGAGATGCAGAGAGACATGCAATGATAGAGAGATGTATACTTTTTTGTGTTTTTTTAGATTTAGAGATAAGTATGGAATACAATAAAGAGATAATTAATGATATCCTAATTAGAATATTATCATTAATGAGTGTAATTTTTTGCCGTTGGATCTACTTAAATCCAATGGTAGATCCAACGGTTTAGAAAATGTGTAACTCTAAAGAGTTACACTAGGTGTAACTTGAACCCATCTCTAAAAGCATTGATGAGGTCTTGTACTCGAAATTTTCACCCTAAAACAATTTTTATACTCTAGGTGACTGTGGCCTAACTTTTCTGCTATACCATTTTTTGCCTAAAACACATAGCTGACCTTAAGTGGCTGGCCTGGTCTGCTGCAACAAACAAATGTAATCTCCAAGGACCTACCATGTCTAGGAAATATCAGCCCATGAATTTAGACTATTTTATTTCCCAAATTATGCAAAAAGCAAGGCATCCCTCTTACCTAATTAAATCAAATCTGACTATAACTTCTTTGATTCATACCTTAGGGTTCAAAGCCTCTTCTATTAACCAAAAACAGTCACTTAGAGCACCCCAAGTTCAATACAAAAGGCCCCAGTCAGATTCAAAATCAACTAACCATGTTCTACCCACATACTTGAAACTTCAGAGCAAAAGCCCATTCATCCAGTCAACAATCTCACAATTCTAAACTTTAGGGGTGGAAATATAGGTATAGGAGAACCTTCCCTCTCTTCCTTACAACCTCTTTCGATTTTCTCTTCTCGATAACTGTGGGTTGAAGTTTTAGACGTGTTATGTTTTTTATGCATTTTCTACACTTTTGTTATTAGCATTTTGACTCTCTCTTGTCAAAGCACCATTAGCCTTTTGTTCATTATACAATTGGAATTTTGGGCTTGATTCTCCACAATAAACACCTCTAAAGAACCCAAGGGGAGATTTGGGCTTTTCTCGCATTTTCGACCCTTGTCGTAAAAACGTCCCTGACACAGATCAAAAAAAAAATAAAAAAAATAGAGAGGAGCGAACTCCAAGTTTAAGTTGGTCATGCAAATAAGTAAACAATCATGCATGGATAATAGATTTGAACTTCCAAGTGTGAACTCTAACAAACCATAAATTGATTCCATAAAATTCAAGAACTCATCATGTGATTACATCAATAATCAAAGGATTTATGAATGGGTATACTGCTAATCACAAATGAATGGGACATATTAATCAAATCGCATGTGATCCTAGCATTAAAAGGCACGTTCATTATGTATGTATAAACATAGACATAAGACTCAACATGTGCTAGTTGGGAATCAAAATTTCATCCAAACTTGGACAAATTGAAGCCAAACTTGGGATAACCGAGGCCAAATTTGGCCTAAATTTGATCAAAATTTTTAAAAAATGTCTGGAAATATTAATTTTGGTGTAACATGATAAAATTTAGTAACGGGGTAAAATTTTGACTTGATTTGACTATCCGTTAACTTAGTCAAAGCTTGGTCAACAAAGATCATTTTAACTCTGATCTTGCAAAATTTGGTGATCTAATATTCAATTAGGGTTAATAATTTTTTTCTTTTTTTACTTTTCCTTTATTCCAAAGTCAAAACGGTAATTTTTATACTACTTTTGACTCAAAAAATGACTTTGGCACATAAAAACAACGCTTAATAAGTGGTTGCATTTGTAATCAATCCTACGCTCCATTGTCATCAGAAGGAAAAATTGATTCTACATTTCCACCTTTTCTTATTTAGTTTGTATAACTTTATAATAAAAATATCATCAATTGTTTCATATAAAAATGTATTTCAATTTTTTTAAAATAAATTTTAAATTTTAATAACAATTACCTGAAAACAATAATAGTATAAGCCTGAACAAGCGGGTTTTTTTTTTCCACTTCTCTATTTTATTAAAAAAATATTTTTTTTTCTCACTCAATTATTTTATATGTATTTCTCCCCAAAACATAATTAGCTTTTATAATTATTAATATAAACATAATGCATTTTAATTAGGATTATGCTAATGGAATTTTATTTTTCAATATTTAAATGTTTTTTTATTATATATTTTTCATAAGATGCTTAAACAATTCTAACAAATCATGTCTATTTTTCATATACAGTTTTAAAAATCTTAAATGATTGAGAATGTAAAAATAATGAACCAAATGCTTCTACAATATTAAATAAAAACCCCCCATAAACATAAACATATAAATATACAATTGTATTTTTTAAATTAAATTAATTTTTTTGTTTAATTATCATTTTGGTCCTTAGCATTTTACATGTGTTAAATTAGTCCCTAACATCTTAGTAATGTGTCAAAATAGCCTCTGTAATTAAATGGTGAAAATCTAATGTGGTTGATATGGCTAAATTATCATTTAATTTTTTTCAGTATTTAATTGTTTTGTTGTAATCTGTTTTCATAATATGTTTAAAATCTTGCAACAAATCATGTTTACTTTTCATATACCACAAAGGGTTAATAATGTCAAAATTAAGAACTATTTTTTTAACAATATTTAAATAAAAAAACGTTTTAAACATAAACATAAACGTTAACATTCATTTTTTTATATATAAAAGTTTTATTTAATTAAAATTTTGGTTTCTAACATTTCAAATGTGTTAGTTAAATCCCTAACATTTTTAGTATAGTGTCAAAATAATCCTTTCCATTAAGCGGTGAATGAAAAAAAAAAAAAAAACAACAACAACAACAACAACGAGTCAACACTTTTTTTAGGCAAGTTTGGCTCAGCCATTCAGGCAACTTAGACAATGGCCTAAAACCTCCAAATGAAATAAGGCCCCTTCTATTAACTAATATAATATATTTATTTTAACATTTTAATCAAGGTTGCTTCACTAAACAAAATTAAGGCTCATTTTATTGTCCAATAGAATGCATTATAAAGGCCCCCCACTATATTTGAAATCATAAAAGGTGAAGAGACAAAGTTAAAATCATACAAAACACTCCTAACAAAATAAAGGGCAAATTACAACTTATTTACTTGTGGTTTAACCGAAATTTAAATTGCTTATCTGTGGTTTGAAATTTGACATTTTACCCACCTGAGGTTTGACCGAAATTTAAGTTACCTACCTATATATGAAATCCTACAATGCAAGTGTTCCATTGGATTGTTTTTGATCTTATTTGATCATGTGTTTTTATATTTTTTTGTATTTTTGGAGGGGAGAGATATAAAAGTGGAGCAAAATTGCATAGTTAACCATGTTTTTAATAGAAGTGGGTTAAAGAACTCTAACTGAGCGACCCTCGAATGATACCACGTCATTCATATCAAAACCCAATAAACGAGAGACATGTATATAAAAATAACTACCTACTAACACATGTCTTTCATTTGTTAGTGGAATAATTATTTTTTGCTGACATGTCTCATACTTATTAGATTTTAATATAGCTGACATGGTATCATTTGATACCATATACCTTCTCTAGAGAGTGAGAGATAAAAATGAGAGATAATGAGATATTTCGAAATTTAACAAAAGCTTTTTTTTTTTCTTGGACCTATAGTGGCGTTTTCAAACGCCACTACAAGTCCCCCAAATTTATTTAATTTTTTCTTTTGTTTTTTGTGCTGGACCTATAGTGGCATTTCGAAATACCACTATAGGTCCCTTATTTTTATTTTTATTTTTTTATGGTCTTGAACTCTTTTTTTTAATCTATTTTTTTTCAATTTTCTTTTGCGCTGGACCTATAGTGGCATTTGAAAATGCTGCTATTGGTCCTTTATTTTTATTTTTATTTGTTTTGTTCCTGGACTAGACCTATAGTGGTGTTTCCAAATGCTGCTATAGGTCCCTTATTTATTATTATTATTTTTTTTTATGTTGGACTATTTTTTAAACGCTTTTTTTTTTTTTTTTTTTTTGGTGCTAAACCTATTGTGGCGTTTTCAAACATCGCTATAGGTCCCTCAAATATATATATATATTTGGGTTGGGCTATGGTGGCACTTTTCAAACGCCGCTATAGGTCTCTTAAACTTTTTTTTTTTTGGCTGTACCTATGGTGGCATTCCAAACGCCACTATAGGTCTACTATAGGTCTTTGTAAGACAAGGACTCATGGTGGCGTTTTTAAAACGCTACTATAGGCCATTTTAAATGTTGTTATAGACCTAGTGTTTTAAAACGTCATTATAGACCCTTCAAAACATGGCTATAGAAAACCTATGGTGGCATTCTTAAAAAATGATGTTCTTCAAAAACACTACTATAGGATACCTATAGTGGCATTCTTTATAAATGCTTATAAATGCCACTGAAAACAAAACACCACTATAGGCCCACTTTTTTGTAATGACTACCAGCAACCCATAATCCTCTACAATCACAGCCCAATTTCAATCCACAACCTAATTTCAACCCAAAATCTAATCTTAACCCACCACCATAGAACAACAAACCCACCCTAGCCCAATCTCAACCCAAAAACTACCCACCACCATTTCCAAGAACCCATAAAATCGATCTTGATGACCCACAAGCAATAAAATCCACAGCCCTAAAAGCCCGATCTCAATGAACCAAGAGGCGAGAGTGAAGAAAGAAGCTTTGGGAGGGTTTGGTTTTAGTTGAGAGGGAGGTGTTGGAAAGAAAAAAGAGAGGAGAAAAGATCAAAGCTAGATGAAAAAATATATATTTTAATGAGAGAAGAGAGAGAAATGGAATAAACAATTTTTTTTTTTATCACTTTGCTGCTATAGTAGACTGCCAAAGATGGCAATTCATTGTAGCTAGTATGCAAATTTTTTTAACTATAACACCACCAATGCAACATGCTTTTTAGTGATTTGGGTGTAAAATAGCATTTTAGCACAACAAATGTGAATCCTATCAAGTTTTCTAAATGCTAAATATTTAGCATTTAGCATACCAAATACCAAAAACACAATTATATCAAATGTTCCAAATGTTGAAAAAATTAGCATTTGTAACAGTACTGCTTTCACTTCCAATAGTAGATGTATACGGTCAAAAATTCTAAAACTAAGTTTTGATAATGGTGATGATGATGTATTTTGAGTTTGAGCCTTTGAGATGGTGGTGGTGGTGATTTTTGTGGGGATGGTGGTTGTTTGGTTTATGAGAGAGAGATGTGATCAGATAAAGGGAAGAGAGAGAAGAGCTTACGGAGTGGAAGAGAAGGAGAGAGAGAGAAAAAAATGAATAAAAAAAATAGTAGCACATGAAAAATAAAACAATTGATGTGAAGTGTATCTTCAAATGCTATATTAAAAATAATTTTTTGTATGTTAAAATAGGATTGGGATCTAACACCTTATGCTAGTGCTCTTATATTCCTTTCATTGTTTTTTTTTTTTTTGGTAAACTACGTGTTTGGTCCTTATCCTTTACATCATATTTCAATTTGGTCTCTGACATTTTATTTGTGTCAATTTGGTCTTTAACCTTTCAATATCGTGTCAATTTAGTCTCAACCATTATCTTTTGGATGGAAATTGTTGATGTGACAAACGACCTAAATAAAAAATTAGTTTATTATCACATCAACGGAAACTAATTTATTATTTTGGATGTTTGCCATGTCAGCAATTTCCATCCAAAAGATAATGGCAGAGATTAAATTGACATGACACTGAAATGTTTAGGATTAAATTGACATAATTCAAAGGTTAAGAACTAAATTGAAATATGATGTAAAAGATAGAAATCAAAGAAGTAGTTTACCATTTTTTTTAGTTGGTAAATAGTATATAGGGTAATAGGGTAGATAACCTGGGATTAGGTAGGTTTCTTTCATAAAATTCCTTTTGGTTATTTATTTAGGGTAATGTTAGTGGGTGCCTTTAGGGTAATTGTTAATAAACTATTTTAGGAAAGTTTTGATACTATTTTTATGAGAAATAGAAAAAGTTATCAAAACATTAACTACTTTTTTCTTTTCTTTTCCCATAAAAGCTTTACTAAAATAGTTTTTTTTTTTTTAATTGCTCTTAGAGCATCCATTAAATTTTCTCACTTATTTATATGAGCATCCAAATACAATTGGCTCAGGAAGTCACGAATAAAACTACCACAATTACATTCTTTACCCAACCTATAAGTCCTATACTAAATACCTTGGTTGGGAAATTAATATTTCATATTTGAATGCAACTTATACATAGGAGGAATTGAAATTATAAAATTTTAAATTTATTACAATAATAAAATATACTTAAGAATTTCTAAAATTCCATTAGGTTAAATTTTATTTCAAATTCTAGGATTTCAAGATTTAAAATTTTTAATTAATTTGAAAATTTTAAATTCTTAGCCTACTTAGACTATTTAAAAAAAAAAGTATTTAGATTTCACCCAAATTAATCTAAATCCAAGTTCCCATTGCCAAATTAGCATATGTATATAAACCAACCCTCATCCGTTTACACGTAAACAAATATAAAGAAGGGAGCACATTAACATATTTGACATCTGGGGGGTAGAGGGACCAAGGCACCAAATATGGCTTATCATCTATTTGTTGTAGGGAGCTTTAAATTTCTTCATTGCTTCTTTTGCTTTCAGTCTTATAATTATGTTTTTTTTTCTTTGTTGGGTTAAAATAGATTGACTATAATAATCAATTTAATTATCCAAGTTGATTAATTAGATCAAATTACACGTAAATTGTGGAGGCACCAACAAATTACCAAATAAACTAAGTGCAGTAGAAATTAAATTGACACAGTGATTTGTTGACAAATAGAGAAAATCTTTTACAGGGCAAAAACCCCACTGGGTGAACTTAAGATCACCACTTCCAAGAATCTATTAATCAATAATCAAGTGATTACAAGTATGAAAAATCTTACTACTACCTTGACCTATCCCAAAATACCAACATACAGTTAAACTTTTGCTCTAATACCCAATTGGACTTGATCATGTCGTAAACTTCTTTCCTTTGTTGCACAAATCTCCAATCTGTGATTAACTCCTTTGCACTAGTACGCGACTAACTCCAGCAACTTGATTGATTGTTGTTGGTTGCAAAGTTTTTCACTTCATAAACGATGAAGATTAGAAAGCACTTAGTTACAAAAGCCTAAGGCTTACAAACGCAATAACTTCACATAGAGTATATGAGTTCTGAAAGTTCACTTAGTGTGTAAAACACTAATGAATGCTTAGACTCCCAATTTCAAATATAACTAATACAAGCTTATACTCAAACAATAGATGTGCGGAATAATAAGTACAAGCAAAAACCCAATTAAATAAACAACTCTAAACTATATTAATCACAACACAACAACAATTAAAGGTAGAGAGTAAGAGTTAGAGAGATGCATACATAAAGATAACACTGACATGTGTTATTGAAGGGGAAACTGAAGAACTCGACGAAAAATCTCTCCGCTGCCATCCAAGCGGTAAAATGATCCATTAAAGAATAAAGTTGGGATACATGAATAGCAATATACCCTCCAAACCTAATCTACCTAATGCATCTAAGCCTTCCAAGCTTCTTGCTCCAACAAGGTTAAGCCTAACCGTGTCTTCTTTAGCTTTCTGGATCCCGCAATAAGTCTATTCCATCAACCAAGTAAATTGGTCATTCCCAAACTGCTTCCTAAGTACCAAAATATGGCGAAAAACCTCACTGCTGCCCTCCAAGCAGTAAAATGATCCATTAAAGAATAAAGTTGGGATACACGAATAACAATACACCCTCCAAGCTTAATCTACCCAATGCACCTAAGCCCTCCAAGCTTCTTGCTCGAACAAGGTTAAGCCTAACCGTGTCTTCTTTAGCTTTCAAGATCTCGCAATAAGCCCATTCCATCAACCAAGTAAATTAGTCATCTCCAAATTGCTTTCCAAGTACCAAAATATCTTCTCACTGATATGGATATAGTGAGATAAGGATTTGGATAATGAACCTCTTAAGGGTATGTTAATGGATAGGATGAGAGTATAGGAATTTGGAGAATCAAAAGTCTAAGATTGTGGATAAGTCAATCTTGATTTTCTTTAAGGTTTCTCTATCAAAATTCTCTCTAGAAGCTCTCTACATTTCGTGGGTATAATGGTATTTATAGTAGAGTACGTGAGGAATGTGAAAAATCATTTTTCTACAAAACAGGACATTTTGGCAACTCACTTGCAAGTGGAATGAGTCGTAAGTTAACTGCTTGGCCAGATTGTCAATTTTTGTCCTGTAGTACTCCAGCTATAGTGACCCTTCAGCTTCCTGCATGCTTCACACGTGTGACATTTTGGCGAGTTGCTAGTTGTGAGTCACTCGTAAGATCTAGTTGTGAGAATCCTTTGAATGCTCACACACTTGAATTCTTCACACTCTTCTCACACACTACCCTTACATTATTCCCACCTAAATACAATTTATCTAATTGTTGAAATACAAGTAAATTTGGCATGGAATAAAGTCAACACATGATTGAATAAATTCAACCTTACAAGTTCTAGATTTATGTTTCCGAACTTGATGACTTTTAAAATAATCCTTATATATGACTAGGGTTGTAAAAGAGAAACCCTAATCATTCAAGTCATCATGGGGCAAATTTTAAATCTGAGATTTTTGAAATCATAACTCTCAATATATCGAGCTTGTGTTGAGCTTGTTTATTAATCCTCGATAGCAGCTTGTGTCGAGCTTGTGTCGAGTTTTAATGAAACAACTTTTCTTCACTTGTTTCTTGGATCAAACTTCATGTCTTTAATGTTATCACTTGATATGTTTGAATAACATACTTCTTGATACATTAAACCCAACTTAAATCTACTCAATTACAAGTAAAGTGCGTTTTATCAAAGGATTAACTAATTACATAGAAAATATGACCGTAACATTTTTCTTGATCACTTAGGCTGTGTTTATTTCAGGTGAAAATGAATTTTGGAAAATATTTTACAGTCTCATGTGTGTTTAGGAGCACATGTAAAACTCGATCAAACTAAAAATCAAATCCTTTGACTGTAAAATTCAAGCCCTTTAAGTGTAAAATCAATTACACATTCAATTTAGCTTCAAACCAAGTTTTACGGACTGAAAAACAGAAAAGAGAGAGAAAGCAGCTGTGGAAAGTCACTCGGAGATCCACCCAAACCCGATTCTGGTTAGATCGTGCCGCCTTATTCCCCTTCATGCACCGGCAAGTACTCTATTTCCTTTTCTTCCTTGGCTTTTCTTCTCTCCCTGACCAACCTCAACTCCCCTGTATTGCTCAAACCCATCTCTGATTAGCATGCCCAGATTAAGCACTGCATGTACCCGATGCACCCAGCTAAACCCACCCCGATTTCAGCATCCCAGCCCACGATCTGTCCCTATATTGACACCACGATCTCAAACGTCTTGCTCAAACCCACCACTCAAACTCGAAGGTATTCCAACACCGTAACCTCAAACCCATCCCTCAAACCTAAAGGTATTCTAACACCAATCCCTCAAACCCATCCCACAAACCCGAAGGGTTTTCAAAGGTATATTGATAAATATATATATATATATCTATATTTATTTATTTAGATATTGATATATATATGAATATATTTATCCGTATTTATAGATTTATTTGTGTATAAAAAATATGAGCATAATGTTATCTGCAACAGTGTTTGTGAAGGTATACGGCAGCTTGTGAATATTTTGCTAAACTTGAATTTAGCGTTGTTCTTGGATTGGGCTTGTTACAATATTTATGCGAATTTGGATGGTTTAACAACAATTATTGTGGAGACTTTGCTGAGATGATGTTGAATGGGTTTACATTGTCTTGTATTGCAGGATGTTTTTTTGGAAAATATCATCTTCTTGCTTACACATTTGATTGAATGGTATGTCAAATAATTTCCTATGCTAAATATGTATGTCATAAGGCCA
Source organism: Quercus gilva (assembly GCA_023621385.1). NCBI lineage: Eukaryota > Viridiplantae > Streptophyta > Magnoliopsida > Fagales > Fagaceae > Quercus > Quercus gilva. The sequence goes on from CM042481.1 coordinate 44,897,791, forward strand.
ATTTTGGTTTTTAAACTGTTTATCCTATTGACCACCTAAAGGGTAAGACATACGTTGTTTTTGTTGGTCGTGTGCCTGGGGTGTATGACACATGGGAAGAAGCCTGTGCCCAAGTTCATCAATATTCTGGAGCAGATCACAAGGCGTTTAAGCATAAAATGGAAGTAGAAGTTGCTTTTATGAAGTTTTGGCAGATTGATGGTGGGAATGTGCTACAAGATTCTTCATCCAATACATATTCTACTCATTCCAGCTCAAGTTCCAGTACTCCTTCAACTGAAGAAAGCCCCTATTGCACAAGAGATGTTAAATACGATTTATTGAATTATCAATTAGATAAAGCAATTGAGCAGTGGAAGTGGAACCATGCAATGAAGATTGCAAAGTTGAATGCAAGAATGCTAAATGCAGTGGCATCTCAAGTCCTACCCGATGGTGAACTCAATAAAATGGCACATCTAAACTTAGGTGAATGACCATGAAAGTTGTGTTAATCTCTAATTTTTGTATGTGAGTACCTCTATAATTGTTATGTAAAACTTGGACTTGTATATGTTCATATTTTTTGTGATTGGAATTAATGGATGTGCATATATGATGTGTATAGATATTATAAGATGCTCAATTATATTATTGGTATATTTTGTTGGTATTTTTCCTGTAAAATGTTTTACATTGGGGGGCCAGATACTAGAAAATATTTTTTGAAAAAAAGCTTTTAAATGCACGACTAAACACTGAAAATACTTTTCCGTTATATTTTCTAGAACCTAAACAAACATTTGAAAACATTTTCCTTTTCAAAAAATATTTTCAACTAAAAATATTTTCTACTCAAAAAATATTTTACATGTTATCAAATATAGCCTTAATAAATGAACTTTAACGGGGAAATAACAGTCACTTTTTTTTTTTTTTTTTTTATTGCTATTTGTGGGTTGTTCTATACTGACTATAATATTCAACGTATAGTCAATGAAGCTAAAATATGATTTTAATCATATGAAAAGTGAAAACCGAATCCCAATTTCTCACCTAACGAAAATATGGTAACCTCAGAACATCGGAATAATAATCAGCATGCGTTTTTACTTCAGTAGCAGCAGCACAGGGGTTTCCATTACAGACATAGAGCTAGAAGAGGAATGGTCAACTACTCTATAATACCAAACAAAATTCAAAGTTTCTACCTCTTCAGTGCAATATAGCCTTATTGTATGAATTTAGCCAAAAAGACACGAGGGATGATAGGGCACAAGGAAAGACAGAGAAATGGGATAGTTTTCAGGCTTCACAGAACTCTGGGTTCTGTGACTTTGACAGTCTGCAAGACTGGTTTATTGCATGGCTCTAGGAAAACCTTAAGTATGGGAAGGCTGTAGATTGTGATATTGAGGCACACAGTGTCCCTTTGTGTGTTAAAAAATGGTAAGAAATCGGTGAAGAAATCGTACTTTTGTTGCCTCTGATTGAGATTTTGATAGTGACATTGGTGCTCCAATGGCGTCAAACAAAGTAACTTCATTTATGAAATGTCCATTCCCTCGTACACTCCATTAAATGCCATACCCCTTTTTCTTATTCATGCCTTACTTTCTCCCCAGAACTCTGAAGTGCTTGAGCAACTTGGTTTCACATGGGTTTTTATACGGCTAGGGTGAGGAGATGACACGTAAGGAACGGAAAATCAAAGGGTACATAAACTCTTTTGTGATATTTCGGAACTGATGCCAACTTTACTTCTGTTAAAGAACATTATTATTTGTACAATTTTTTGTCATGCGGTGACTTATAAGCGAAAGAATTTATAATTTTTGCCACGTAGTTAATTGTAAATTGTGAGTGGTGAAATTATACCTAGACTCATTATTTTTTTTCTCACTCCTTACATTTAGGAGGAATTTAATCGTGTTGTTTAAACAATAATATTTTTATAATATTTTTTTATTTACACGTATTTTTACAATACTTAAACAAAACATCATTGCTTGGTAGCTGTAACAAAAGTCAAATGAACTTTGTCATGGTTCAATTTTCTTTTGTTAAAAAACAAACAAAGAATAAGTTAGGCCCAAATCCCCACTTTGCGTAAAATCCGATTTTCTTTGGTAAGGTTTTCAAATTCGGATCGTTCATTGAACCGTAAAAGGAAAATGTTCAAGATTTTTGAGGTCGAATCGGGGTCGAACCATGATGACGTCATAATTAATTTAATAATTAATTAAAGCCTAAATATAAATATTAAATTTATAAAACTAGCAAAATTGACTAATATATCTATATATGTGAGAGAAATTTAATGATTTTCAAGCATATATTTAATAATTAAATAATAAAGTTAATAAAATAAAATATTAGCTATGAAAACATTAAAATTTATAATTAATTTTTGAAGTGAAGTTGAATATCTTTGAAGGATTTTAATTATAATTTTTTTTTATTCATTGTAAGAGATGGATAATTTAATTAAGTAGAATAAAATTATGTTAAGTTGTTTTTATAAATTAAAAAAAAAAAAAATTGCTAAGGGGTTGGACCGCACGGTTCTTGCCACTGGTTCGTGTGGTCCAACTCCGGTTTTAGGGGTTCACAGAATTAACTAAAAATTCGGTTCTTTAGGTTTAAAAAATCGGTTTTCATCTCGGTTCCCAGTTTTCACGGTCCGACCTCTCGATTCAGTCCGGTTTTGAAAACCTTACTCTTCGAAACTTTTTATGAGTAATTTATAAGGCTTGTTGTCTACAACGGGGTCATTTGAAATGAATTGTTCATCTGGGCATTTCCCTTCCTTTGCTACTTTGCTTAAAGTGCTAGTTTTTAATGGCTTGTTGCGGTTCCCTTGCATTCTAGTAAAGTCTTGGACTCAGGAGTAAAGTGCTATTATGATCACGTCTAGATAGTATTTTCACGTTGGTCGTCCTCTTACCCATTTTTCTTTCATTAAAAAAAAAAAAATTTGCAACCAGTAAGGCAGCAATCACAGTTTTTTTTTTTTTTTTTTTTTTTTTTTTTTTTGCTAAGCTTCAATGTCATTCAACAGAAGAAGAAAAAACTACATTGGAGGAGTCTACCACACAAGCAGAGAGGATAACCTCAGGTAGATTCTCCTTATTGAAACATAAAGGTGCAGCTAGAGCTAAGGCATACTTTGCAGCAGTATGGGCTGCAACATTATCACAGTTATCACACAATCACACAGCCTTTATATAGTTAAGGAGTGGTATAATTAGACGTATCAAACTTTGGGACCAAAAAAAGGTTTTTCAAATCTAAATGCTTCTAAATATTATATGTATAGAATCCTACTAAATTTAAAATTTTAAGACAGTCTTATCTCATTAAATATAAAAATGTTAGGGCCCATAGAATCATAGATATGTTCGTTAACAAATTATAAGGTTAAAAAATGATAAAATTGTGCTATAATTGAATTTAGGCCAATGCTAATTAGAGATGACGAAGTTCAAGTTTGCTCAGAGATGATGATTTGCTGATCTCTTGCTCAATCTTCGACATCACAACAAATTTTTGAGTGAAACTTATTTGATTGAGAGTTAAACATTTGAGGTTTCAAATCAGAGAAAAATTCGACTCAATTTGAATTGAACTGAATGCAAAATAGCCTATTGAAGATGATACAACCATGCTAAATTTGAAGTTTTCGCTTCAGCCAAAAAAATAAAAAAAATAAAAATGTACGTACAAAATTGTCATGATTTGAAATCTAAATTTTATTAGAAGAAGGGTTTTCACCATGATTTTAAAAATCCATACGGTCAAAGAACCGAAAAGCACCTAGTTCCTGATTTTTTTATTTATTTTTATTTTTTATTTTATCGGTTCTTAGCTGATTTTTTTTTTATCAGTTTTGAAGTTTTATCGGACCAGATTTGTGCCAAATTATCGATTGAATAGACCCATCTGGTTTTTAAAACTACGGATTTTACTATATTTTAACCCACCCACCCGTATAAATCACATTGTGCAAGACTTCTTGTTGTATTATTTATATCTTCTAAATTCTTTATTTTTGATGAATTCTTACTAATTTGTGAGATTTCATATAAATTTTATCTTATATTTTTATATTCTTAGTAATAGATTTATCAAGAAACTTAATGTGATATTCAATTAAAATTTTCATTTTTTCCTTATGTTTTTCATATACACGTCAATATTTCTACTATACATTTAATAAAAAAATATTTACAAATAACATAAGAACTATCTATAATATAAATTTTTAATATAATAAGAATAATATAAACTTTAAAGCCTAAAACAATATAATCTAATTGAACTACAGATCAATGTCAATGGTCAAGTGTATTTAAATTTTCAATACACTTCGATTTCATGCCAAATATTAGTCTAATTATGCTATAATTTTGTTTTATTATATTTATATACAAATTTGTGCATTCAAACTTAGAAAATAAAAAAAAAAAAAAAAAAACATCCAATTCAAATTTATTATACTTTTATATAATATTATGAATGTGTATAGTATATTACAGTATTTATTAGGTAGAAAGTTCTACAAACACAAATCTAATTTCATATTGTTTTCTTTTAGAATAAGTCATTGCGAGAAATTTTTATCAATCCTGTTAGTGTAGTGGGTTCCAATTAAATCATTTCATTCTCAATTACGTTGTATGAAAATAATTAAAGAAAAAAAGTTCTAAAAATGTTAATACTTATTGTAGTGGGTTCAATTAACTCACCTCGTAGTTAAAGTCTTATTGTTGAATAAAATATATGAGGTTCAATATTTGCTTACACCAAAAATTTATTAGGGTCTTAACTTGATGATAAAAACAATAATTGTGAAATAGATGTCATAGGTTGAAAATAATAATAATAATTTAAATCTTATAATTTAGGAATGTCTAAGTTAATAATTATTTATATAATTTTTAAAAGAAAATATGTTTATAATTTAAAAAATCTTTAGATTATATTGCTGAAACTTCAATTTCCCAAAGGCATCTTAAGACTCTTCAGGTATGAGTTTTTGAAGATAGTTTGATTGTTCATATTGAAAATAAAACTGCTTATAACTTAAATTTAAATTTGATAATTGATTATTCTAATTGTTTAAGTGAGGGTAGGTAGAGATATTTAAAAAATAAGTAAAAAGTGTAATATTTTTGTTTTTTTATTTTGGTAATAATAATATTTTTGTTAGTAAGTTGTAACTGTACTTATGCATGAAAATATTAAATTATAGTAATGAAAAGATGGTCTTACATATAGTCATCTTCGTTGTTGCGCTTAGTACTATGAATGGATTACTTACTTATTTGACCCCAAAACATTAAAAATAAATTGGAAGCATGATACAAAATTAGATAATAATTAGAAACTGATTTGAATTTAATTTAGATTTCTTATTGTAATTCAACTTTAATATAACATATATGATAATTAGATTTGTATTGTTTACTTAATTGTTTATACATTTTTTTTTACAACATTCTTAATATTAAAATGTGTGAAAGTTGACTTAAAGCTCTGTGTGTGTATATATATATATATATATTATTTTTCACTTATTTTATATATTTTTATAATTTTATAAAAATATATTAATTAAATTATTAATAGTATTAGCAATTCAACAGTGATCGAACAAGAAAATTAATTACAAGTACTCTATTAAGTGTTCATCTTATCTCTCTCTGTTTGTTTTGTAATAGAATTCATCTCCTTTTGAGTTGTAAGTTTGATCCAATTTTTATGGCGAAAATAGTCAAATAACACCTTTTTGTAAACTATATTGCAATTTGCCACAGTTTTGAAAATATGTAGGGATCTATTATTGTTTAGGTACTCGAGTGTAACGAAATCGAGTTTTCCATGGTACTCGAGTTTTATGAACTCGAGTATTAAAAAAAATTTTCAAAATTTTTTTGAATACATTTTTTCAAAGAACTCAAGTTTTTGGAACTTGAGTTTCACGATAAACTCAAGTTTCAAAAAAAATGGTATATTCTTACATATTTATAAAACAGTGGTATATTGCTACTTTTTTGGAAATCAGCAGTAATTGGCCATTTTTGCTGAATTTTTATAGCTAACTTTTTTTTTAGAGAAAGGTAGGGGAAAAACCACCTAATAAAGAATATGTATATCTCTAGATTCTCTACACTAATTTGACACACAAACCCATATCCAACATTAATATTAGGATTTTATTAATGTGTGTCCTTAGGGTATACAATAGTATACAATTTAAAAAAAAAAAATTTATTGAGAATTGAAAAAGTTTTGATAGTTTTTTCAATTTTAGATAAAATTTTTCTAAAAATAAATTTGTTAATGTATACTCTAAGAGTATACATTAATCAGACCCTTAATATTATTATGCTCAAAATAATAATTTCAACCCGTTTCAAAAATAATAATAATAATAAAAATTTTAGGCTAATACATTAATCGGACTCTTAGCAAATAGCAGATTTTTATTTGTATTTTTAGCCTGCACTTACAAAAAAACATCAGTGCCGTGCCTCTGCATGAAATAATGTAATAAGTCCCTCTGACTCTCTCTCAGTATATATTTTTCGCCGCCAAAGCAAAATCGGTTTTGTCTTGTAACCAGAGTAGGCATTAAATAAAAGCTATAATGAGTAATCTCCAACTCCAACTTTCATCATTGCAGAGATTTTTTCATCTAGAAGAGCGAAAGACAATTCTGCAAAAGTAAAACCCTATCAGGGTTTTGCCTCTCACTCTCATTCTTACCGTCCATTCACATACCAAATATCCCAATTGCTAGTACTATAACCCTAAAACCCCACAAACCCATCTCTCTGTCACGGAAAAAACCACAACCCCATCTCTTTTTACAAGCTTTTCGTCCCCAAAATTAAGTGCCTGAACCCAAAAGCCATGGCTTTTTTCTTGTCATCATCAACTCCAAACCCTAGTCAGGGGTCCAAGCCCTTGAACCCATATGCCAGGTCCTTCCAACCTTGGCAGAAATCTCTCCTCACCACTATGGGACTCTCGGTTCCTCACGAAATCTACTACCAACAAGCTCAACCGTTTCAGCCGTGGCCAGTTGTGTCTGGTTCTTCTTATTATGGGCATCCCAGTGAACCCAGGGCTTATCTGCCTTGTGAAGCAGTATTCTACGATGCTGAATCACAGCCTCAAGTGGTGGTGGAGAAGCTGAAGAGTGTGGAGGTGCATCAGAGTTTGAGTTTTGGAAAAAGGGTTGATAGGGGAACCAAGGGACGAGTCGTGGGACCCAGATTGGTTTCACAAAGAAAGTCTGTATGGATGCCGAAGAAGGCTGGTGGTGATGGTGTTCTTACTTCTCCTTCAACTGTTCATGGCAAGGCGTTGAAGAGGAGGAGTGGTCGTGTGGTTCCTTTTCCAACTACCGTTGATGAAGTCCAGCGCTCTGGAACCACAACAGTTATGATCAAGAACATTCCTAACCAGTTCACGTGAGCTTTAGTTCTTTGATTTTATTTATCTTTATATGAGGTTAATTTCGTTGCTTTGATTTTACCTAGTGGCTTTTTCATTACTTCATGATCTTCTGACCTTAATTTGTATTCGGAATCATCAATAGTTAAGTAATTGAATGACCATGGTCTGTGACTTTGGTCTCTCAAGCGACCGAGAAAGCATGAATTGGGAAAAGTCATTGTTTGGTCGTACTTTCTCTGGTTATTCTGTCCTTTATCTACATTTGGTAACAATATCCGGAGGAAATCTGTCTGATGTTATTGATGTCCATCACTTTTTTATTCAATGCCTTAAAATAAAGATAGACTTTTTGAGACTTGGAATATCTGGGTTCCTTTTGTCTTAGCGTGTGCAAGTGTTTGTATTAATGTATGCATCTACACGAAGATTAAGTTCAAACAAGCAGTAACTTGTGTACATGGGTATCATGCTCTATTCTTTTTTGGGCTTAACATGTTGTCCTATAACAATGTTCAGGAGGGAGATCCTGCTGTCAATACTGGACAAGCATTGTCGGGATGAGAACCAAAAAGCAGACTCACTGTCATGCAAGTCTGCCTTCGATTTTGTGTACTTGCCCATGGACTTCATGTGTGTAGTAGCAACTTTAATTGAAGCATCATTTGCCGTAAACTTTCTTTGTTTTTTCTGTATATTTGTCACAATCTGTGTTCTAATTTCAATTCAATTTTGGGGATTCTGTCCCATAGGAAATGTTGGAATGAAGGCAAAACAGCTAATCTGGGATACGCGTTTGTGAACTTTACAAATGCTGTGGCTGCATTTAGGTTCTTCAACTCTTTCCATAAACGAGTATGGGAAGTTGCTAAAAACAAGAAAACTTGTGAAGTCACTGTGGCTGATATTCAGGTTTATTTCCCATGTAGTTTTTCAAATATCATTCCCAATTTTTTCATGTGGTGGGGTTGTTTTTGTTGGTTCTTATTTATCTTGTATGTTTGGCTTCTTTGAGTTTTCAATTCCAACAGTGATTCATACTAATTCCTTCTATTTGTGCAGGGGAAAGAGGCTTTAAGTGAGAGTTTCAAAACCAGTAGGTTCTGGTGTAAGCGCAATTCGTTCCTGCCTGTGGTTTTAGAACCTCCAAGGGACGGTTCCAATAGCTGCAAGTTCATGACGGTTGGTGAACATGTACCTTGTGCACCTCCAAAGCATCTGAGAAAAACTTCTTGAAAGTTGAAACAATATCGATGTGCTTGTTCTATCGTTTAGTTTACCGTAGGTTCAGTTTGTTAACATAATTACATATCTCTCTCTCTCTGACCTTGCTTTGCGTTTAAGTTGGATCTTGGAAGTTGTAAATGATGATTAGCTAGGTTTGGTTTGTCTAGGAATCGGTGTACTGTAGCTTCACTAACCCTTGGGGTAGCTTGTGACTGTGTTGGTTTAGGTAAAGAGCTAAACTAGCTTAGGAACTTGGACTCTGGTGCAAGCAAGCTGCGTGACTAGTGGGTGAACTCTGTGATCTGTGATTTCATTCTCTGCCTGGACTTGGTTTTGGGGCAATACGTGGCACAATCTGGGGTGAATTGAAAACAAGGTCTGTGGGTTTTGTTTCAAATATGGTTGTTGTCTTTTATTTTTCTCGGAGGAATTGTATTTTGCTTCCGCTTCCTGTGTTTTCATTCTCTCCCTGGGTGGATTAGGGCTTGTTAATGCATGCCTCAATATCTAGGGTGAATTGGAAACATGGGTTTAGTTTTAAGAAGCAAGTGTGAGCTTGAGTGTTAGTATCAATTGTTTAGGTTTGAGCCTTTGAGGAGATCTAAAGACTATGGGGACCCATGTTGTATATTTTAGACATGCAGATGCTTTTAAAACTTGTTTCTAATGTTATGAAAAGTTGTTATGTACATCAGATGCTTTTTAAATTTGTGGTGTTTGTGCTGTTGCTCTGTCTTGGAACCTTTACATCTCCCTTGTGTGCTTTTGTTTTTTGGGGGAAAAAAAAAAAGAATGGATAATTGTTAATGTTGTATATAATATAATTTGTCTCACCCTTTTTTAAAAATTACCATGGCTTTTGAGTGGGGTGGAGCTTGTGATATGCCTTTACACCAAGTAAAAAAGTAATGCAGTGGTGACGAGAAAGAGTAAACGAGTTACATTTATAAGATGAAACTAATTATTCTTTTTCTACATATAGTGCAAATTTGGCCTGTGTTCTAGGTTCTAACTTATGTTTTTGAACAAAATAGCCATGCAACGAGATAAAAATAGGTCTTTAGAAATGCTTGCGTGGTGTTATATCAATTGTAAATTAGTTTTAAGAAAGGCACCTTCAGAAAAATATGAACAAATTGAGATTGTTGTTGAGTTATCACAGGTTCTTTGTACTAAAAGTATTTAGAGCAAATGCTTCTGACTTTCCATGTAAAAAGTGAAGGGTTAAACTGAATAATGTGAGGTTGCTCCTGGAATAAAGCAGAGGGTTTTATTTTGCTAGTGTTGCTTTGAATTTTTTCTTCACAACTTCTCCTGGATCTTGGCTTCTGTCTGTTATTCAAAACCTCACAATTTTATTTCTTGCTTGTGATCACATATACTTTTAGATTTCTAATGTGCAATCTATACTAAGAGATGGATCTACTTAAAATGGAGAGTGATCACATAAACTTTCAGATTTTTAATGTTCAATCTAAACCATGAGATGGATGAGAGGATCCTATGATAAGTGTTTGAAGTAATTTGTCTCATTTTTAAACAAGTTAGCCAATGATATATTAGTGTGTGTGATTTGGTTAATAAGAAATTGTATTTTTAATGTAATAAAAAATAAAGAAGAAGAAGAATCAGGCATTACTAACCCGAATTCTCAGAGCTAGTGTTATCACAACTCTCTCTCTACAGTATACCCCCATAAGAGTTGGACACAAACACGTATATATAGGTAGGTTGTAATACATGAAATAATCTCACGTTGGAAGGAGTGGAAGTTTGATTTTCCAAAGTTAGCTCGAGCAAATGTTGCGTGAGAGTTGTTGTTTTTAAATCCTTTTTTTTTTTTTTGGGTAAACAGGATAATTTTATTAACTAAGAAACATCAACAGAATAGCATCTACTATACATAGTCCCAGTAGCATCAAGGTTAATCAAAAGAGATACATCAGCAGGGGGAATGGAGAATTACAGTTTTTAAATCCTTACTGTCATATAAGTTTTTACTTCTTTTCAATGTAGTCATTTCATCCAATTTTGTTAGGTGGGATATTGTTAAAGTGTCTAAAAACAATGTGGTTTTGGTATTTTTAAATTGAAAATCCAAAAAATTATTAAAATTTTTTTAACAATATATAAAATTTTGGGAAGAAGAAAAACAAAACAAAATGAATGCATACAAATTTCCAAAGATCTTTCTATTTCTTAATAAAAAAAATAAAAAAAGAACTAAAATTTTGTTAAATCTATTTGATTTTCGTGCTTTAGATTTTGAGATTGACAAATATTTGGATTTTGCATATAAAAATCACAATCATTTCTAAAAACATCAATATTCATACACAATATTGTATCCAAAAACAAATATGTCATACAAATTTAACCAAGAAAGCCCTCTGAACATATATATTTTTTTGTTAAATCTAAAAAAATTTAAAATTAGGTTTGTTCACTATATCTATTTGTGTGTGATGGTAGTCGGTAGAGGTGAACGGAGCCATGCTCCATGATTAAAGCTGATCTATATATATTATTATTAATTTATTTTCCTACACCACCTCTTTAGGGATGACAATTTTGCCCCGCCCTGCTTGACCTATCCCTCCTTACTTCGCCCCACGCAAGTTTTCCTCGCCTCATAAAGGTGGTGGGACGGGGATAGGTTTAGACTTTTTAGACCTAACCCGTCCCGTTCTGCATTAATAAGGGTTAAAAAGTAAATTTTTCATATCCTAAAACCCTACTATTTAAACAAACATATCATCAGCTTATTTTATTCTACCCAACAATGCTTTCTACCTTTTTTTTTTTTTTTTTTTCCTCTCTAGCAACGTTGAAAATAAGATACCAATTTTAACATTTTCTTTTGTCTTTACTATAAAAAAATTTATACACTATTAAATCATTGATTTTGTATTATGAGATTTTTGTTTTTGTTATGATATTGGCAAGTTAAACACTTTAATAATATTATTCAATTTTAGTTAAAAATTATTCAAAAATATTTTTATTAACAAAACAGATTTTATTAAAAAAAATTGTAATAGTAGTGGGCAAATTGACAAGAAGTAGAGTTTTACGGGATAGGGTAGGTCTTCGCGGGCCCCAAGGGGCGAGGATGAGGCAAGAAAATTGTCCCCATCATGCGAGGTGGAGCAGGGATAGGGTAAGACAAAACTATGCAGGGCGGGAGTCAAAACCCTATTCTTTGGACCCGCCTTGCCCCATTGCCATCCCTTGACCTCCTATTTTATTTTACTTATTAATTACTGTTGAGGGTCACTTTTTGAATCCGAATAGAGAGAAGGAAGCCCAACCCAGCAACACGGGTAGCAGAAAAATGGCAAGCATAGAGTAAAACCATTAAGCCCAAGCAGCAGGAATAATGAATTACAGGCCCGTAATATAAACAAATGGGCCTTGAGGAAGCAAACGGGCCCAAAAGGCCCGAAAAGAAAGAAATGGCACCCATGGGCAGTATGTGGTATAGAAAAGTGAGAATGGGCTGCGGCAGGCCTAAAGTAATGTAAACAAAAAAAGTAAGGGGTTAATGGCAAGCCCATGAACCTCAAGGATGAGAATAAGGAAATTGGGTCGAGGAAGCCTAATGAAGTTAGTAAAAACCCATAGGAACGCAGAGTTAGTAAACGGGTCAAGGAAGTTCAAAGAAAGTAAATGGGCCGGAAAGGCCCGAGAGAAAACAAAAGCGACACTGGAGCCCATAAGAAAGAACACCAGTGGCCATGTTAAGCCACTGGGGGAAAGGATGGAACGGCAGGCTCGAAAGAGACCCAGCAGAATAAGCCATTACAACAAGAATAATAAGTAATGTGGCAGGAAGTCAAGTAAATTAAGAAGTGGGCTGAAAGAAAATGCAAAGCCCAGTACCAAATGAAGCCCAATCCCTAAGGAAGCGGGAAATCAAAGTAGCAACTCATAAAAAGCCAGAAACGGGCGGCAAGCTGTACAGGCAAAGTCTCTAGACCGCAACGGATGCATAAGCAGCAGGTAGACTTCAGACACATACGGACAGAAGGCACACGCAAGACCCAGGCACCACCAGCCTATACCCAGCCAATACGGGACATGGTGAGGTCATAGGTCAGAGGTAAGAAGGCATGGTTTGATGGTAAGGAGAAGGGAAAAACCTGTTTTGGGGTTCCTGCTCAAGTTCTTTTAGGAGATACGTCCTGCTGGGATGACATACTTCCCAAAAAGAGGTAAGGCTGAGTTGGAACCATTAGGTGCATGCCATGAGGGATAGAGAGAGAGAGAGAGAGAGAGAGAGAGAGAGAGAGAGAGAGCACCGCGATAGAAAGAAGAGCCACGACAGACTAACAGACAAAATAGTTGTCTTTGTTTCGTAATGGGAAGTGGTTTGCAGATGGAATAGTAATGGTCGGCGAGTACACCAGACCAGACAAAGGTGGTTAAAGGGTAGAATAGTAAAATTCGGTCACAACAGACACTATAAAAAGAAGTCATTTGCCATGTACAAGGGACATAACAACAACAAGGAGATACACAGGAAAATAAAGAGGAAACACAATACTAAAGAAATTACGGTGGTAGAAATCACGAAGGAAAGACTAAGAGAGAAAACAAAAAAAGGAACCTGGGGAAAAGAAAGAAAGAAAAGATAAAGGAGAGAAAAATAGAAAGGAAAACGAGAGTTAGCGGCATGCACTGATAGGTTTCTTCTCCTCTCTCCCTCTCAAATCCCTCATCTCTTCCGTGAATAATCGTCCTGGGCATTATCCATTCAGGTTCGCCTTCCTCAAATCCATTAATTTCCACAGCAGGATTCTTTTCCTCGGAGGTTAATTGTGTTGAGAGGAGGCGTTCTTCCTCTTTGGCTTTGCTTCTACGAACTAAACTGGACTTAGTTTCTTTATATTTTGATTAACTCTTTTATCATTTACCTATCTCACTTTATTTACAAAAGTTGTTAATATTACTGTGATTATGGATTATTTGGTCATTCTCTATTGAAAAGCCATCTGGTCATTCCAGAATACTCGGTTTTGTTTTATTTATTGTATTTGTCTACCATAAGCTTCTCTGAAACCGCTCTGCCTGCCGTAAGCACATTCCTGGCAGACGAGGCAAAGTTTGTGCACAAGCCGGCCAAATTGAGTTCCAGTTGGACCAGTCTCGACTCTCGCAACTCAGAACACTTGGGCCTACCATCACAAAGGGGCAAACCAGCCCAACACAACAAAAAAAGGCCCCCACATTAAATTGGCGACTCCGCTAGGGAGTTGAGAAACAGACAGGGACGAAAGCCCACGCAAACAAATGCCTTCGAAATCCAGGACAACGCGAAATATGAGTGATGTACCCTCACAAGCAGAGTCTAGGCCTACAACGCCCCACCAACCACAGCCTAACCAGGCAGAAGTTGCCAACAGAATGGGGGCTGACCCCCAACCACAACTAAGAATTCCTACCAACAATGCCAACATTTTCATTGAAGTCTTGCAGTCACTGCAACACTCGTAGTAACAAATGATGGAAGAAATCCGTCAGCTAAAAGTAAACAAAATAAAAGAAAAAGGGAGCCAACATGACTCGGAGCATGTGACAGACAAGGAGAAGACACCAGCAGGAGGTGTCCCACACAATGCAGAACAACGTTTCATCACCATGGCTGAAGTAGCCGTTCTTTTGGAGCAAGAGAGGGCTAGGGCACCTAAGGAGAGATTCTATACACAAAGGCCTCCTTACCCACTAAGGGTATTCAGCAAACCATACCCTGAGAGGTATGAGCCAAGGGAATTCTCACAGTATGATGGCAGAAAGGGAAGTGTTATTGAGCACATGAGTAAATTCATTGATACTCTTGGCCCTTACGCCGCAGATGAAGACTTATGTCTCCGAGAGTTTTCTAAATCACTCTGCGACCGAGCATACATCTGGTACATAGGTCTAAAGCCAGGATCGATCCCAACATGGGATGATATGGTGGACGTATTTTGCACTAAGTATTTTCACGGAGAAGAAACAGTAACGCTTGCAACTCTGCAAGCGACAAAGCAGAGAAGTGGTGAGGATCTAATGGAATACATCAAAAGGTTCAAGGACATTGCACTAGATTACTATGACCATTGTGAGGAAAGAACATCAGTAGAAATGTGTATGACAAACATGATTAGGGAGTATAGGGCAGTCCTCGAAAATTTAGAAATTTCTCAATTTGCTTAGCTATTGCAGAAGGCTAGAAAGACTGCCCAGTCCGTGAAACCAAGTTCGGACAAAAGAAATGCCCCGCAGGCTATTACAGTATCTACTGGCGACAGGAGAAGAAAGACCGAGGGAAGGGAATACGATACTCCCCCACCAATACCATGCACCCTGAAAGAATTAGACGTACTACTAGACAAATGGATAGCAGATGGAGTTTTCAAACCTAATCAAGTCACTAGAGAACCCACATAAGAAGAGCAGAGGGACCTACACTTCTGTCGTTTACACAACTACGTGCAACATCCTACTGCAGAATATTGGGCACTCCGCAGGCTGGTGCACCGCAGGATCAAAGAGGGGACTCTAGAATTATCCCAGTAAGAAGTTCAAAGAAACCCACTCCCAAATCACAAAGGGAAGGGCGTAACGGTGGTAGTAATTTGTGCAGATCCAGGGGAGGACGAGGAAGAGAATCCAGCCTTGCCTATTGCAGCAATTACCACTTTACAGCAGAGCTCCAAATTCAAAAATTTGTTCGACTAGTTGGGGCTCACGACAAAGGAAAGAAAAGTAGCCACGGAGCCTTTGGTAAGCATCGCCTCTAGGGTAGGAGTAGAATGTTTATAGGCAGAAGTCCAAGATGACAGGGCTCTCTTACAAGAGTCAACCGAAATCACTTTTAGTGATGAGGATATGGAAGTGGGGAACCCACACCACAGGAGGCCTCTCTACCTGGTAGCATCCATAAATCAAATCCCCATAAAGAGGGCCTTAGTAGATACAGGTGCTTCTGTAAACCTTATCTCGTTGAGCACTCTACAAGTCACAAGGATTTCAGAAAGAAAGATTCAAGGGTGCCCAATGGAAGTAACGGGATTTGGCGGAAAAGGAGAATACACTGCAGGATACATCCAGCTGTGGTTAAAAGTGGGACCCATAGCTTCTTTGGCTCGGTTCCACGTGGTGAAAACAGAGGTTTCATACCATGTACTCTTGGGGCGACCATGGTTACACAAACACAGACTAACTCCATCCACATACCACCAATGTGTGAAGGGAAGGATGAATGGCAGAATGGTATGCATAGCTGCGAACCACTCATCATTCTAGCAAGCAGAGGCTCATTTGGTAGAAACCATGTTCTACGACCAATGGGCTTCGTCAGGGGAAAGTTCAGTATCAAGACCACAAGGTACCTTCGTACCTAAATGGAGAGACATCCAGGATGATCCGGAACCCGATTTAAGGGAGTTTATGGCTCGAAAAAGGAAAAGGAAAGAAGCGCCTGTCGTAGGACCAGAGGATACACCTTACTGCGTCAGGATTCGAGGTCTTGACGGCAAGATTGTGTATAAATTATGAAGGTGCGCGGGGCCCACAAGTAAAATGCAAGAGGGCCCCACCCAGGAGTGGCAGCACGAGAGTTCGGTGTGTTGCGTGGTTCAAGAAAATTCAAAGGAAGAAAGTAATAGAAGGGAGAATTAAGAGGTTATGACAGAAAAGGAAGTGCAGGTTGCGGCAGAAGAAGAAATAGAAGAAGTTGACTTAGGGTCTGTTTCATAGGGACCAAGGCCTATCTTAATTAGTGCCAGTCTGACAGAAAATGAAAAATCGGAGCTAATACTACTCTTGAAAGAATTCAAAGATGTCTTTGCATGGGAATACAATGAAATGCCAGGGTTAGACCCTGGGCTAGTTGCCCACACGTTAAATGTGGACCCGAAGGCCAGGCCAATAGCCCAGCCTACCAGGACATTCCACACGGAGATAGAAGGGTAAATAATCAAAGAAGTATAGAAATTGCTAGCCGCAGCATTCATCAAGCCTATCCAACACCCGCGCTGGCTATCCAACATTATGCCAGTAAGGAAGAAGAACGGCCAAATAAGATGTTGTGTAGATTTCAGAAATCTTAACAAGGCCAGCTCGAAGGACAAGTTTCCCTTGCTAAACATGGATTTGTTGATAGATTCTGTGGCAAGAAGTGCCATGTTTTCATTCATGGATGGGTTCAATGGGTACAATTAAATCAAGATGGCGCCAAGGGATGCAGAGAAAACTGCTTTCAGAATGCCCATGGGCAACTTCTACTACACTATAATGCCCTTCGGACTGAAAAACGCGGGTGCCACTTATCAACGGGCGATGACAGCCGTATTCCACGACATGATGCATCGTGAACTAGAGGATTATGTGGATGACATAGTAGTAAAATCAAGAAAGAGAGAGGAACACCTCTAAGTATTGAGGAGGGTATTCGAGAGGTGCAGAACTTTCAAGCTAAGAATGAACCCTCTCAAATGCGCATTTGGAGTGTCCTCTGGGAAGTTCTTAGGCTTCTTAGTTCACAGCAGGAGAATAGATGTGGACCCGGCCAAAGCCACGGCCATTGCGACCATGAGACCTCCAGACACAATAAAGGAGTTAAAAAACTTCTTAAGAAAATTCTCGTATATTCAGAGATTTATCCCTGAGTTGGCATCAATCACTTATGCTTTCACTAAGCTACTCAGGAAATGGCAGAACTTTGAGTAGGGGGAAGTGCAGCAGGCAGCCTTTAAAAGGCTACAGCAGATCATGATAAACCTCCCCACAGTGCAGGCCTTGATTCACAAAAAGCCACTATTACTCTATTTGGCTACTAATTCGTATGCCATTGGTGCGTTAATCGCCCAAGAAGATGGGGATGGTGTTGAGCAACTAGTGTACTACATCAGCCGTGCCTTGAAAGATGCAGAAACTCGTTACCAAGGTGTGCTTAGCTATTGTGTATGCTTCGCAGAGATTGCGTCATTATTTATTGGCTTACGAAGTATGGCTGATGACTAAATCCCATGCTATCAAAACTTTGCTGTAGTAACCAATCCTCTCTGGCAGGATATCCCAATGGTTGCTACAATTGTCACAATATGATTTGAGAATGGGGATACCCAGAGCGGTGAAGAGCCAAGCTATAGCTATTGGCACAATTCCCAGGAGAGGAAGATTTCCCGCTGGATGATGAGGTTCCGGGAGAAGTGGTCATGGCAGAAGAGGCCAAAGAGCAATGGGTAATGAAATTTGATGGGTCTTCTACCACTCAATCCAGAGAGGTGGGAGTAGTTTTGTACCATGAAGAAGATAAAGCGGTAGCGGTGTCGTTCAAGCTAGAGTTTCCCTGTTCAAATAATATCGCAGAATACGAAGCCTATTTAACTGGGTTGGCCATAGCTCTCGAAATGGGAGTCAAGCACTTAAAGGTATTGGGTGATTCAAATTTGGTGTTTTGCCAGGCCAAAGGGAGCTTCTCCTTAAAAGAACCCAGCCTAGCCCTGTATAGAGCAATGACTTAGAAGATGGAAGAAAAGTTTTTGACTTTTGAAATAGAGCACGCTCCAAGGAATGAAAATCGGTTTGCAGACGCGTCAGTCATGCTAGGCTCACAAATAATGTTCGAAGGTGATAGCACCAGAATAAAGGTCAGCAAGAGGAAAGAATCGATAATTGAGACGTTGAAGGAGAAATACCAGCAGGAATAGCGCGACGGGGACTAGCGGATCCCCATAAAGGAAGTCTTGATAAAAGAAGATGACATTGCAGGACTAAAGATACTAAAAGACTACGTCTTAGTGAAAGGGGAATTGTACCGCAAAATGTCAGGTGGAGTTTTGTCCAGATGTGTAAGGCCAGAGAAGACCCAGAAAAAGCTGAAAGATGTATATGACAGGACTTGCAGATCCTACGGGGAGGTCAGCCTTTACTGCATACTTCAAAGGGCAGGTTTCTATTGGCCAAACATGGGTAAAGATGCAGACCAAGGCCAAACCCAGTGTGAGACCTACCAACTTGCGGCGGACAGAGAGGAAAGTTACGCTATATTCACTAGCGAGGACTGGAGAAGCCCGTTTATACAGTACCTGATAGAAGGCATCCTACTGCAAAAGCACAGCAAAAAATATAAACTTAAGAGGATGGCAACGTGCTACTTTGTGCATAATATGGTCATTTTCAAAAAGGGGTATGATGGAGACCCCTTAAGGTGTCTGGGCCTTGAAGAAGCAAGAGAAATGGTGAAGGAAATGCACTCAGAAGAGTGCGGGGAGCACTAGGGAAAGAAAGTGGCAAATGGGCTACTGCTGGCCTACCATGAAAAAGGATATGGTAGAATTTGTAAAGAAGTGCCACAGTTGCCAAGTACAGGCCAATTTGATTCACACCCATCTGCAGAATTTACACAGCATGGTAACCCCATGACCCTTCTACACTTGGGGGCTTGACTTGGTAGGACCGGTTAACCCACTATCACGAGGATACATATGGATATTGGTGGCTACAGAATATTTTACTAAGTCGGCAGAGGCAGTACCACTTCGAAAAGCCACGGGAGGAGCAGTGGCAAACTTCATCAAGGAAAACATAATCGTGAGGTTTGGGGTACCCCACAAGATCATCAATGACAACGACACACCTTTTGTCAACAATGAGGTGAGAAAGATGCTGGAGTTTTACCAAGCTAAGCACCACCGATCATCATCTTATTACCTTCAGGGGAATGGGCAAGCAGAGGCAAAAAAAAAAAACTCTCATAAGGATTATCAATAAAATGAGCCAAGAGTAAACGGGAGGATGGGCAACGCACCTGCCAAACACGCTCTTTGGGCCTATAGAAGTTCGCCAAAGTCGGCCACAGGTTTTTCACCTTTTTCCTTGGTCTACAGAACTAAAGTGGTGAGCCCAGCAGAGATAATGACCCCATCCCTGAGAGTCATGCAGATGCAAGAAAAAGAGGGGGAAGAAGAAGTTTTTGCGGCAGAAAGGTGTGAAGACCTAGAAGGACTTGAGGAAAAAAGAAAAAATGCCGAGGAACGTAGTCGCTGATATAGGCAAAGAATGACTGAGGCCTACAGCAGGATGACTAAAGAAAGGGTGTTCGTGGAAGGCCAACTTGTTCTGAAAGTGGCAAACTATGTTAGAAGAGGCCTGGCAGGACCATCTAAGTTTGCACTGAAGTGGGAAGGACCTCTTGTGATAAAGGAAGCACACCCAAATAGGCATTACCGTTTGACTCAAATGGATGGCAGAGACTTAATGGATCCCATCAACGGGAAGTGGTTGAAGCGTTATTATGCTTAAGGAGAAAACTCATGTGGTTTTCCCCTTCTTTTGTTTTGTTGAAAGACCCTTATGCTTCCTTTTATCTTTTCCATCTTTCAAGTGATTATATCACAAGACAAAATTTCTTTTGTAATTCGCTTTAATAAGGATGTAATGAAAAACACGAAGTATTATCATAATATGTCATAACAAAAGCCATAAACAGTAACAAAGTGTAGCATTATTAGTTACAAACCCAAACTGTGGCAAACTAGCGAAAT
Source organism: Quercus gilva (assembly GCA_023621385.1). Classification (NCBI taxonomy): domain Eukaryota; kingdom Viridiplantae; phylum Streptophyta; class Magnoliopsida; order Fagales; family Fagaceae; genus Quercus; species Quercus gilva. The sequence goes on from CM042481.1 coordinate 44,917,995, forward strand.
AGGTGATATAGGAAACATAATGTACTAGATGGAGTAACAAGGCAAAAGAAACAACAAAACAAAGAAGAAACTGCATCATTATCATCAATAGAGTCTTGAAATGAGTGGCTGATCCCTAAAACGATCGGACCCGCCGATGCTGGAAAGAAGACGCTCGCAACGGCCCTCCAAGTCTGCCACTTCCTTTCTTAGAACCTCAAGGTGTGAGTCAATAGCATCAACAGTAGGCTAGACTCTCCTCATGAAAACAGCCCGGGCAATCTCTCGAAGGTGATCCAAGATAAACTCCACGGCAAAACCAACACTAACAAGCTCTTGCACCGTAGCCTTCCATTGCAGGATCCTCTCAGTGGAGACGGTATCAATTAAGTTGTGCTCAATGTCATTCAGCACACTCCCCAACATCTTCAAGAAATGCTCTCTAGTGGATCGGCCAAGTCGAAATCCCTGCATGAAGTCCCCGCGGTTGTTATAGACCATCACCAAATGAGAAGCACAGTCCTCGGGTATTCTGAAGCCATGGAAATCTATGTAAGGAGGCCCGGAGCTCCAGAAATCCGCATGTCCAAGATCATTGACTTCAGGCTGGTCAAAGCGTGCAAAAAAGGCTGCAACCTCACCCACAGGGTTAGGAATGGTGGTGGAACTGCTGCCCACTTCGAACTGAGGAGGGGCCGTAGGACACTTGCCAAGGAAAACACAAGGCATGAGATAAGAAACTAAAAGGGGGAAGAGGAAAAAGACAAACCCACGGGGAAGAAGAATTAGACAAGAGGAGAGAAAGCTTACCAGGGCCAATGATAATGGGGGCTGTGGGAAGAATCGAAACAGGCACAGAGGGAATGGCAAAAACCGACGCTGTAGGCACAGCAGGAGTAGCTGCTGCAGGTGCCCCTACGTTTGCTGCAATGCTTAGCCCCTCAAAGGTCTTTGTAAACAGAGAAAATAAACATGCAAAAAAAAGAGGAGAAATGAACTTAGCAAAAAAAAAAAAAAAGAGGAGAGGGCACATACCTATGAATTTAGCCTTAGGTGGAGCACCCTCTTCTTCCTCAGACTCAGAAATCCTCCTCACCAGGACGGGCTTGTCGTCAGGATCCTCAAGAATGTCCTTGGACTCCTAAGAGGACAAATCAGCATCGGGCTCGCGGGTGGCAGAACTAGGAATGGAGGAAGGAGTAACTACCAAGAAAGAACCGTCCTTCACTGCCTGAGACAGGGCCGCAAAGGGGTCATTGGTGGAAATGATAAGGGGCGTGACAGGTGAAACAGCCTTGGTCTGAGTTATAGCAGGAGAAACAACTTCCTTTGGAGGAGTAGGCATTTCGGTCGGAATAGGACTGGTCTCGCTAACCCCTTCAATATGAGTACCCTCTTCTCTGGGTATCGGTCCAATGGGAGGGCTAGGAGCCTTAGCAGGAACTCCATATGCAACTTTAGAAGTGACAGGTGTCTGAAATGTTTCACCAGCCCCACCAAAGGAACCCTTCACAGGTGTACCCATGGAGGTAGAAAGCTCCTCGACTATGGGATGATAAATGGAAAGGGGTTCGGGCTGATCCTGGAAGGCAAAAAAAAAAAAATATATATATATATATATATATACACACATATGTGATAAAGAATAAAGGAACCCACCATTGATGAAGACAAGTGGCAGGTGAGATATGTGTAAAAAGAAAAAGAAAAGGAGAAAAGAAGAAGGGAAGGGAGATGTACCTCTAATTCAGGCTCATCAAGCTCAATGGGATGGGTGGCTGACGTATTCTCCTTGTGCTTGGACTATAAAAGAAAAAGGGGGGACAAGAGACAATGTTAAAGAAAGAAGTCAGTAGGCATGACATGAGTTAGCCACAGGGAAGTTACAGTCAAAACACAGAAGACAAGGCAGAATTTTTTTTAACATGACATACCCTTCGCTCAGTGGCAGACGCAAGATGGGAAGTTGTCTTTCTCTTACTACCCCGTGTCCTGCTGGAAAGGGGAGCATCTGTGGCTGGCTGTGGAGCAACAGGCTTGGGCTTGCATGTGGTTTTAAGCTTGGCAGGACCCTTCTAGACTGGCGCAGGAATATTAGTTACCTTAACGTTCTTCTCCCAACCTGGAGGAAAATCACCCGTGAGCCAACACCATCCTTTCTTCTCTTCATCCCACTCGAAGATGGCAGAACGACTCTGTTTCCTAGCATAGGCTAAAACGGACTTGGAAGGTAGGAGCAACCGAGGGTTAGGGGAGATGAGCATACTGAGCCCATCAAGAGGGATAAGGGAGAAATCACGACTACCTACCAACTCTTGTCCAAACGAAGTCATCACAGCTTGTAAATAGCCATGCATGGTAGGAGTGTAAAGACCCTCCCTCAATAAGCCGGGAACTGTAACTGCACTAAAACCTTGTCTCCAAAATTCGAAGGCAGTGTGCCGCAGGAAAGGCCGAATTGAAGTAGGAGACTCTATGAGATAGGAAAGGTCATCAGGAATGTCCTGATCCATCCCAAATTGCCTTCTTACTAGATTGGCGGGATAGTGAACAAACTTGACACCTTCATTGGCCAAATAAGGCCACCACCTAGCATTGGTGGCCACCAAGTAGGTGATTCCCATCTCATCGAAACTGTCCAAAGGAGTGGTGGTCCCAATGGTATCAGTAAACGAACCCATAGCAAAATCAATGCATGTATAACCCTTACCCAAGTTTCTATAAGCCGTCAAAGTAAAATCAGTACCTCTATCAAAAGACTCAATAACTAAATGATCAATGGGCTTTAAGCCAGACCAACGAAAAGCCAAAGGGAAATCAGATTCAAACTTGCCGCAGAAGTCAGTGATCACTTGCGAACATGATTGGTACTTCTCCTTTGCGAAACGAACAAGCCTACATTTCACCAAGTATTGAGCATAGCACTCAAACAACAACTGCTGTAGAATGGTGTTATGAATAAAGGAAGTGACTATGTGGTAGGAGCCCGCCTAGCTCTTGTCACTCTGCAGGATATCAAGTTGAACATACAAATGCCCCAGAAACATAGGGGCTAGCGGCAGGCTCACCCCGGCAGATATTTTGATAGCCAAATGAAAATACAAAGGCTTAATGGTATAGTGGGGATGGGAGCCGAAGACAAACTTGCAGAGCCAAAATGCAACAAAAGCTACGCGGTGGGTGGCAACAGAGAATTTAGAGGAAAAACTAACCCAGTACGATAACTTAGCATTTCCGGCCATCCTTTTTCTCAACACAGCTTCAATGGCTTCTTCCTCCGGAGAAAGCTCTATGGTGGCAGGATCCACATCGCCAAGGATTGGCAGGAGTAGTTGGTTGGCCACATCCTCAAGGGTCACGGTTAGTTCGCCGCAGTAAAAGAAAAATGTGTGGGTGGTGGCGCACCACCGGCGGACCAAGTGACCAAGGTTGTAGAGGTCGTGGAAATTGGAAAGACTTCGAGATAAAACAATGGCCTTCTAAACACCGGCCCACTGTAGCAAACCCATAAAGCCCGTATCGGACAACTCCCTATCAACCCACTCCTTCTAACCCAAGGCAATGCCCGATCCGAACTCAAAATGAATCGGCACGCGAAGAGCAATGCCCTGACAGATGACCAAATCGGAGATGGAGGAAGACACAAGGGCCCAAGAAATATCGAGGTTTTGCCGGCAAAGAGCAAGCCACACGCGGCCCAACGACGGCGGCACGTAGTCACTAGGAACCTCGGGAAAATGAGGGTAGGCATTATACCAAGGGTCAATCAGAGGGGCGCATTTGTTGTCTGGGTTGTGTGGTACCTCTTCCTCATTAGAATGATTAGATTCGGAGTACACGACCTCCTCACCCATCTCTTGTCCGGCAAGAGAATCGAAAACGGTCTCTTTCCCTTTGCGGAGAGAAAAACCTCAACTTTTCACCGACGCCATTATACGAAGGTTCGATTGGAGTAAAATGGGTGTGGGTATTCGAAGAGAAGAAGACGATAAAGGAAGGGGGACGGGTACAATGTTTTGGAAAAGAAGAAATTTGTATTTGAATTTTAAGGAGGCTCTTTTCTTAAATACCTGAGTCATTAATATCGGTATGAAGGGAGGCAACTGGTCAGCCATCAAAAGGAGAATGAAATTAATGAAGCGGTGGTTATGTCTTAAAATAACTGCCATTCTGGGAAACTCGAAGAGTCACTACTGTTCACGGTAGGAAAAGAAATATATATATGAGAAAGGGTCCACAGTTTCGAAAAAAGCCCACGAAGAAAAAGAAAAAAGAGAAACAGAAAGGACAGGAAGGTCTTTTATTCACATATGGACCGCAGGAACGCTACATATGTTCAGGGGGCTAAATGTTGAGGGTTACTTTTTGAATCCGAATATAGAGAAGGAAGCCCAACCCAGCAACATGGGCAGCAGAGAAATGACAAGTATAGAGTAAAACCATTAAGCCCAAGCGGCAAGAATAATGGATCACAAGCTTGTAATATAAACAAATGGGCCTTGAGGAAGCAAACGGGCCTAAAAGGCCCGGAAAGAGAGAAATGGCACCCATGGGCAGTATGTGGTATAGAAAAGTGAGAATGGGCCGCGACAGACCCAAAGCAATGTAAACAAAGAAAATAAGCGGTTAATAGCAAGCCCATGAACCCCAAGGATGAGAATAAGGAAATTGGGCCAGAGAAGCCTAATGAAGTTAGTAAAAACTCATAGGAATACAGAGTTAGTAAACAGGTCAAGGAAGTTCAAAGAAAGTAAATGGGTTGGAAAAGCCCGAGAGAAAACAAAAGGGACATTGGAGCTCATAAGAAAGAACACCAGTGGCCATCTTAAGCCACTGAGGGAAAGGATGGAACGGCAGGCCCGAAAGAGGCCCGGCAGGAGTAAGCCATTACAGTAGGAATAATAAATAATGTGGCAAGAAGTCAAGTAAATTAAGAAGTGGGCTGAAAGAAAATACAAAGCCCAGTACCAAATGAAGCCCAATTCCTAAGGAAGCGGAAAATCAAAGTAGCAACTCATAAAAAGCCAGAAATGGGCAGTAGGCTATACAGGCAAAGTCTCCAGACCACGACGGATGCATGAGCAGCAGACAGACTTCAGACACATACGGACAGAAGGCATGCGCAAGACCCAAGCACTACCAGCCTGTACCCAGCTGATACGGGACGTGGTGAGGTCATGGGTCAGAGGTAAGAGGGTATGATTTGGTGGTGGGAAGAAAGGAAAACCTGTTTTGGGGTTCTTGCTCAAGTTCTTTTGGGAGATACGTCCTACTGGAATGACATACTTCCCAAAATAGGTAAGGTTGAGTTGGAACTACTAGGTGCATGTCATGAGGAATAGAGAGAGAGAGAGAGAGAGAGAGAGAGAGAGAGAGAGAGAGAGAGAAATAACACCGCAACAGGAAGAAGAGTCACGGCAGACTAACATACAAAATAGTTTTCTTTGTCTAATAATGGGAGTGGCTTGCAGACGGAATAGTAATGGTCAGCGAGTACACCAGACCACACAAAGGTGGTTAAGGGGTAGAATAGTAAAATCCGGTCACAGTAGGCACTATAAAAAGGAGTCATTTGTCGTGTACAGGGGACATAACAACAACGGGGAGATACATAGGAAAACAAAGAGGAAACACAATACTAAAGAAATTACGGTAGTAGAAATCACGAAGGAAAGACTAAGAGAGAAAACAAAAAAAGGAACCCGGGGAAAAGAAAGAAAGAAGAGATAAAGAAGAGAAAAATAGAAAGGAAAACGAGAGTTAGCGGCATGCACCGATAGGTTTCTTCCCCTCTCTCCCTCTCAAATCCCTGCTCTCTTCCTTGAATAATTGTCCTGGGCATTATCCATTCAGGCCCGCCTTCCTTAAATCCATTAATTTCCACAGCAGGATTCTTTTTCTCGGAGGTTAATTGTGTTGAGAGGAGGCGTTCTTCCTCTTTGGCTTTACTCCTGCAGACTAAATTGGACTTAGTTTCTTTATATTTTGATTAACCCTTTTATCATTTGCCCCTCTCACTTTATTTGCAAAAGTCATTAATATTACTGTGATTACGGATTATTTGGTCATTCTCTGTTGAAAAGCCATCTGGTCATTCTAGAATACTCGGTTTTGTTTTATTTATTGTATTTGTTTGCCACAAGTTTTTCTGAAACAGCTCTGCCTGCAGTAAGCACATTCCTGGCAGACGAGGCATAGTTTATGCACAAGCTGGCCAAATTGAGTTCCAGTTGGACCGATCTTGACTCCCGCAACTCAAAACACTTAGGCCTACCATCACAAAGGGGCAGACCAACCCAACACAACAAAAAAGGCCCCCACAATTACATTACTTTATTGTTTAAACTTTAAAGGGAAGCACAATTGCAGCGGCCAATGAGGACCTATTGGCATAAATTCTAAACTTGAGTACTCCCTTAAGACCCAATTTTGACTATTAATATATCAAAGAATGACATATGTGCAAGCCAAAAAAAAAAAAAAAAAAACCTTGAAAAATGGAAAATTAGGCTTGTCGGTAAAGAAGAGGAACAAGGTGGAATATTATCCATGTTTTGTGAAATATCAACTCTAGATCGAGTTCGATTTAATTTATTTTGAGGCCTTAGGTGAAAATTCTAAGTGGACCTTATCTTATATATAACTATTAATTAAATAATATTTATTAGTTTTTTATATACACCAATTGATGAGCAGCTACAAAGAAGAAGATAATTTTGCAATGGTAGAAATAAGAAGAATAGCAATAAAAAGAAAGAAGATTATATAAAAACCAACATGAAGAGTAGTTAACACACCATACATTGATTGATGAGCATCTACAAAGAAAGTTGGTAAAAAATGAATCAAGATAGAGAGTAGGAAGGTAAGTAGTGGGTTTGATTCCTTCAAAATTCAAAATGGAAAGAAATTGTGTGTTTTTTGTTTTTGCCTTTTATTTTGTAGTAATAATCATTGTCTCACTCTTGGAAGTTGGGAACAAGTATTGAATTGGTATTGAAATGAAGAGTCTCTTTACCTTTTGGTATAGGAGTGGGAAATTTTTCACTCTTAAATACTCTGCAAAATATTCAAAGAGAGTAATTTTTTATTTTAAATAACTTTTATTGATTCATTTTTTTTTAGGGATAGTGCATTTTAGGGGCCTTAATTTTTTTTTCTTCTAATTTTTAGATAGGTAAGAATACCTTAATTATATTCTATTGGGCAATGGATGGGGTCTTAGATTACTACCTTAGTGGCCTATAGTGAAACGTAGATGGAATTTGCACCAATAATAAAATTCCTATATTTCTATGTAAAAAAAAAAAAAAAAAATCCAAATTGGCACAAATCCAAGTAACTAATAGATTCCCCCACCCCCAAATTAAAACTTTAGATACATAAATCAACCAACACAACTTATTTCACATTGCTAAAGCAATTGGTTGTGAGTGATAGAAAATAAAAATGGTATTAGTGATGAGATCATATGAAAGTAATTGTCCACCTTTCACAACTTGCTAACTTAATAAATTGCAAGAAAAGTCATAAAATAACTTGTTTCTATAAGAAAATTAATACCTCATATGGTATCGTGGTATCATGGCACATAAATCACCTATTAGTTAGGTAAAGCTCTTATTTCAACGCATATTAAACAAAGGATCTCATTCGGTAGCAGTTGCGGTTTCCCTCCATGGACCTTTGCTCCAATTGTGGACGACATACTCCTCGTACTTAGGAGAGTGTTGCTGTAGGAGTAGGAATGTTTCTACCTTGAGGAGAGAGGTAGTGTTTGCTATTCATAACCTGGTCCAATGAACTTCAGCTGTAATAGAACTGGAACTATCTCCATCTTTAACTTTCCAAACCCAATCCATCTTGTTGATGATGGTTTGGAGTCAATCCTGGTTTTTGTAAAATTGTACTTATTTTTTGTTAATAACTTCTTTTTTTGACACCTCTCTCCTCACAGTAGAAACATTCCTACTCCTACAGTAGAAAAATCGAATGGATCAAAAAGTGTTCTTAAGCGTATTTTGATTGATATTCACAATTCAGATCAAAGTGAATGATTCACAATATTGTATCAGTCTCAGGCATGCATAGAAAATCAACAGTTAAAGAATATACATACAAAATAAGCATTATAGAAGAAAAATCAGATGCAACACTAGGGACACAATTCTTCACAACTTGCTAAGGTGATATTTTTAATTAGAGTAACATTGCTTTCACATGGACCTACAATTGACACCACCTTTATTATGTATTGATTGCAACAAGTCATGCCAATAGTTGTGGAAAATTTTGTGTTACTAGATTTATAGATAATGAATGAACTTGTCAAGAGCTAACAGATTTAGAATATAATTTGATGAGAAGTATAGTACTACTATCATTTGTGCATAGGAGGAGAAATGGGAGAGTCACGGAGGGAGGAAGAAGTTTAGCATTTGAGACTTTTTCAAAATGTCATCTGCGCTTCAATTTTCGTAGCATTTCAAATAGTTCAAATTTCAAGCAAGACCAGGATTCATAGAACTTTTCCAGTATTTTAACTAGAATCTTACAAAATGTCAGGATTTCACAGTTAGGTTGTGAAGAATTTTGTGTCACAAGATGTATAGATAATGAATGCACTTGTCAAAGCTAACAGATTTAGGATACATAAAGTAATGAGAAGTGGAATACTAATATCATTTATGCATTAGAAAGAAAAAGAAAAAGAAAAAGAAAAAGAAAGGTTTTAGTATTTGAAGCTATTTCAAAAAGTCATCATCCGCTCTTTAATTTTCATAGCATTTCCAATAGTTCAAAATTTCAAGCCAGACCAGGATTCATACAAGTATACAACCTGTCCAGTATTTTAACAAGAATCTTACAAAATGTCGGAAAATGACAGTTAACTACAAGACGAAATTTAACTTTCCAGGAAACTAAGGTTGACCAGCAAAAACCGATGCACAAAATAAGTTACTTGTCAGCAAGACAATTTATATTTTGTGGATAATGCATGGTGTATGTACTGCCAAGAACCTCAATTCCAGAAAGAAACAAGATAATACAAAACAGAAGGTTAGATGATGCACCTCAACGGAACAGTTCACAATTACATAAACTGAATCAGATCAACTGAATGCAATTAGCATAAGCTGATTCATATACAAAACTGGACAACAGTTCATCAATTACAGAAGAAGAAGCAAAACCTATTTGCTTAACGTGGAGCTTTCTTCTTTCCAGCAATAGCAACCCTCTTACCCTTCAAGGTCCGGCAATTATTCTTCGTTCGTTGTCCTCTACATGGCAGCCCTTGAATGTGCCGCATCCCTCTGTAGCATTGAATCTCCTTCAATCTCCTTATATTCAGTGCATTGAACCGCCTCTGAAACACCAACAATCAGTTTTGTTAAAACTAAAACTTTCATTTATGTATAGAAAGAGAGAAGGTGAGTTACCAAGTCGCCTTCAATCATATATTTGGAGACTTGGTCACGCACTGTAATGAGTTCTTCCTCAGATAAGTCCTTGGTGATTTTGTTTGCAATGTTGAGGTCACCAAGGATTTTGCGAGCTGTGCTCCGGCCAATCCCATGTATATACTGAAGAGAGTACTCAACCCTCTTGTTATTTGGGATCTCCACATTTCCAACACGAACACATTTAATGCTTAGACCATGAATCTACATGTAACATATGAGTCCCAGGTCACACCAATTATACAAAACTATAACTCCCAATTTAATTCCTCAAAGTATAATGGAAACCAAAATAAAATAAAATAAAATTTTGAATGCCCCCCAAAAATAACCAAAAAAAAGGTTCCCCTCTCAGAGATTCAATTATTTGGGACCCATTTAAACTAAAACCGCAAGTACCTAACCCTAATCTAAAATTGTAAGTTGATAATGTTAAACATAAAATAACATAAAACAAGTAAGTCAATACCATATTTTCTTCTCTTTCCCTAAAATGTTTTTGGCAAACAAACCAACAAGACTATAAAGAAACCACCATATAGACTCTAAGGGTGTCTTTGTAATGTAGTAATTTGGGATACGAATTATTAACTCTAGTGACTTCATGAAAATGCGGTTGTTGATTTGTCAAAATTTTTAAGAATTACAATTCCCATGAAACACGAGAATACTAACTTCTAAAGGAAAAGTGAAATTCTTCAATCTCTTTTATACATGTAATAACTAATGTTACATTTGAATTCAACTTCTCACTTTTTTTCTTTCTTAAAACTAATGAGTAATTACAGATTTAGATCCTCTAGATTTCCTAAGGGACTCTACTAACAGATTTCCTTAAATGCTAACCACTCTTTAATGATTTAATAGTCTAGATTCTATCGTGTCAGTATTCCACTAACAATATTCTTAAAATAATAATATAATGTTGCAAACAAAACAATTAAGATTATTGTTAGTAGAATGCTGGCATAATAGAATCTCGACCATTAAATTATTAAAGAATGATTAAGATTTAAGAAAATCTATTTGGTAGAATACCCTAAAAAATTTAGAGGATCTGAATTCAGTAATTACATACAGTTAATTTAGAACAAAATATTTAATAATGTTCAAGGGCTTCTTTGTCATTTACAAAATTCATAATGGTCAAATTATTAATTCTTCAATTAATAAAATAATATGGATATCATTATTTTAAACAACCAACATATATATTTTTAAAAACATTGTTATTATTATTATTTTTTATGATGTGGAATCTCACCAAGGCAGGGCCCTTTGGACCCATCCTAGGGAAGTAAACCATGGATACACGACCCACCCGCCAAAATCGTGTGTCGTGTGTTAGGTAATTCAAGGGAACTCCTAGTGGAGATTGAACCCAAGATGTCTAGGTCTGCAACTCATCCCAAGCCTGCAACCACTAGGTTGCATCCTAATTGGTAGATTGGGTAGTGTTTTTAAAATATGAGAAAGCATAGGATAGTTTGTTAATAAATCCAAAGCTCAAATCTTATTTAGTAGGAATACCTCATACAGGGATCGTTCATTAATGTGCACAATGCTGGGTGCTCAACTACTCATTTTGATACCTATTTGGGACTACCTGCTTGTGTTTGATGATCAAGAAGAACTGTTTTTGCTGGTTTGAAGACACATGTTTGGCAGAGATTGCATGGTTGGAAAGAAAGTCTCTTCATAGCTGGGAAGGAGGTTATCATTAAGGCTATTGCTCAATCAATCCCAACTTATGTGAGTTCTTCAAACTGCCATTGAGTTTGTGTCATGAATTGACAACGATTATTAACTCTTATTGGTCAGGACAGCAAAGAGACGAACACCCTATTCATCGGCTTAATTATACAAAGTTATGTCGGCCTAAGGACCAAAGAGGTTTGGGTTTTAGAGAGATGACATCTTTTAATATGGCTATGTTGTCTAAACAATATTGACAACTCCTTCAAAATCCACAATCTCTGCTTAGGTGTGGCCAGCCAAGTATTATCCTAACAGTTCATTCAGAAGCCCAACTTGGAAGTCGTCCATCCCATTCTTGGAGGAGTGTGTTGGCTGCTAGACCTCTACCTCAACAGGGATTAAGATGGCAAATGGCAATGGAGAGTGTTAGGTTATAGACCTTAATAGCTAGTAGTGGAGCCAAATTTTCTTTTTTTGAGGGAGGGTGTGTTGGGGGAGGATGGGGAGCATTAGTAATATATATATATATATATATATATAATATAAGGGGGAGGGAAATTTTAGAAAGTCAAGGGGAGCATGCACCCCCACCGCCCCCGCGCGCACCAGTGCACTTTACCAGTGCTGATGGGTATAGGTGGAATTTTTCTTTAATCCACCAAGTGTTCTTACGAGAGGATGTGGACTGTATAAGGAAGATTCCTTTGTCCAATATTCATCCAAGGACAAATTTATTTGAATGGCATCAAGAAATGGTGAGTTTTCAGTGAGTACAGCATATCGACAATTATAAGATGTGGATAGCGAATAAGTGTCTCACAGGATAATAAGCTCAGTTATTTGTTATGGGAGCTCAAGATCCCAAGGAAGGTTCAACTGTTTCTATGGAGGTCTCTATGCAACTCACTTCCCACAGTGGAAATCCAGCTTGAAGTGGTTGGCAGATTTCCTGAATTCATGGGATAGGCAGGGGAGTGCACATATTGAGTTGGGCCAATCATTTATATAATGGGTGCTCTTGATGCTGCAAAATTCTGTCCTGGAAGTAGCTAGTTTTGCTTGCATGTTTGAGTGTGATAATCATGAATTTTTTAGAATTATACAGCATGTTTCTTGTTCGATAGTTCCCAAAGGACATCTGATTGATGAACTTAATGGGCTCTTGCAAGGTTTTAGATCACCTTGGTCAGTCAGTTTCATAGAGAAGAATTGAAATAGAGGCTGCTCAATTGACATTTGACATTCTATGCTAAAGATAGTAGTGATAGTGCCATTCGGTTAGAGGAATTGCCAGTGTGTTTTTCTGCTTCTTTTTTTTTTTTTTTTTTTTTTTTTAAATTATTATTTTAAACCTAAGGAATCTTTCTAGAGAAGAGCCCTTTAAACTAGCCCCTAGTTGATAAAACTTACATTACAGGCAACTGACCCCACCCACTAGAACTAGTTGTCAGGGACATTTACCCTGAAAGGCTAAATAGTTTACACTCGTGCACAGGAAAAATGTTTTTCCGCTTTAATGGCAAATGAAGTACTCAATTTATCAATTATAAATAAATTTCTAACTTTTTATCCCAAAAAAAAAAAAAAAAAAACTAATCCTAACTATATCTAAACAATTTGAGTGTCAATTTTAAGCAATTTAAATTCTCCTAAGCGAAACAAAAAGAAATCAAAGCTGAGAGAAAGAAGCAAAGCTAATTTCCAAGGAAGCAGAGAGTAAAAAGAATTGAAAGTGAAATGCAAAAAAAATAAAATAAAGCGCAGTATAAAGCGAAGGTGAAGGTTACCTTAGGAGGGGTTGAAACTGAGAATGAAAGGCATTTAGAGGAGAAACTAGGGTTTGGTCCGTTGCAGATTACGGAGAGCGAGGGTGCCAGAGGCATTGCCAGCGTCTGTGCCATTTCCTCCCCACTATTTGTGTCAATGGTCAGAAACGCAGACGCAGCTAGGCTTATCTTCTGCAAAAATTGCGTAATTGGGCCGAGAGGGCCCAACCTAGCCAAACTGACTTAAACAAATTATGGGCCACTCCTACCAAGTCTAATGGTTGCCAAATCACATAATTTATTTATTTAATTAATATTTATGTAACTTTTTTTTAAAAAAAATAATTCTTTAGTTATTGTAAGATTCAACTCGATTGGACAGTAATTTTTTTTTTTTTTTTTTTTTAAAGCATATTGCATGTTTATTTTTACTTTAACATTTTGTGAGTTTTTATTTTGGACAATACTTAGGCCTAAGTGGAATCAAGGATTCTAGGTTTAAAAGAGTTTTATATTTGTTGTTTGGTGGACTGAGCTTGGTTCACCGCAGCTATATTTGGCTGATTATGGATTGAGCTTGGTTCACCGAAGCTATATTAGGCTGATTATGAACCAAGTTAAAAAACATAGACCCTACAACACATACATACAAATATATACGTATTGTAAAGTAAATGGTTGAGGAACAATAAAGAAATAAAGAAAAAGCAAGTAAAGACGTTAGGGATCCTCAAAAAATAAAGTGATATGTCATTATATTGAGTTTTAGTACATTAGACCATATTTCTTGCTGGTATATGTCACAAAGTTCAAATAAGTTCAAAAGTCACAAACTTAGATAGTTTTGAATCTCCTTGAATCCAAGTGTATCCTCTAGTACTTATCTCAAGATCCCTCATAGTGTTTCCCTCTATTCTCTCTTTTCTGAGGTTTAAATGAGTTTCTTAAAGACTCTTTTTGCTCTAATTAATTGTTGTTGAGTGACTTTTGCAGATGGTTTGATCCTCCTTTTATAGTACTTTCCTAGGGTTTTTGGTGTGTCATTGATTCCTTCCATTTGTTGCCCTAAGTACTAGAACCAATGTTATGTCAACAACATTGGTGGCTGGTCATTTCTGATGGAGACCAAGGCACCGCTTTGAAGGATCTCGTTCAAGTACCAATTGGGCCGGTTGTGAGAGCACAAGCAAAGAAGTTCAAGGATGTACTCAACGGACTCATCCAAGAGTTATGGGCTCAAGCAAATTCGTGGAGGCCCATTGAGCATGATCCACGTGGGCAGCAAAGAATCGTCACCTTGATTCAAGTTCTAGAAGGATCCGGTCAAGACTAAGAATTGGCAAGAAATATTTTGGGCCTATTCTAGAAGGATCGTGATGCACGACACAATTTACTATTTAATTATTGCAATTTATTATTTTTAGTATTTTTATGTAAAAAAACGTTATTTTAGGTTTAGGTGATTTATTTCCTTGTTTTTAGGTGTATTTAATGCTTTTTAGGTCAAATTTGATTCCTGATATGGTTAAGTATCAATTAGGAGTTTTTTAGAATATATTTTCTTGTCTGTCAAGTTTTATAGAGCCCTTAAATAAGCTCCTAAGGCTGTAAACGTTTTTGAAAGACATTTTTGAATATTCATAAAAACTGGTGAGGTTTATTCTCTTTGGTTCTTTGAAGAACTATTCGAACTTATCGGGATTTCCCGTGGCGTTCATCTTGACTTATCAAACGGAGTTTCCACCACCGTTTGTGGCGTCTTCCTTATACCGAGGTTCTTGTTTGTCATAAACAACGGGTCGAGGTCTTCCATTCGAATCTGTCCATAGAAAAATCTTGGGTTCCCTTTCGTTGTTGGGTCTCGTTATTCTTGGCGGGGTTCACATCATTTGGTATCAGAGCACGGTTTCTAGTTCAGGTTTGCCTATCCTTTAACATCTTTCGTTCCTTTGTTTCTTCTTAGCCGAATTTCCTTTACCCTATCTGTTCAATCTTTGTTTGTTCTTGTTGATATTTGAACTCTTGGTTTGGTCTCACATTTCTTAGTTATTTCGAAATTTTATTTCATTATTCTCAAAAGCTAGTTGCTAATCGTTAAAAAAAAAAAAAAAAAAAAAAAAAACTGAGTGGAAATTTCGAAATTTTATTTCATTATTCTCAAAAGCTAGTTGCTGATCGTTAAAAAAAAAAAAAAAAAAAAAAAAAAAAAAGAGTGGAAATTCCAATCTGCCATATTCCTTCTAATTCTATTCTGAAAATTTCCATATTCCTTGTATTCAAATCTGAAATTCCTTGATTAATTCTTGGTAAATTATTGCTGGAAATTTTGAGTTGTTTGTTTAGTTTCAAAAGAACTGAAAGAGAATTATCGAGGGGAAAAAGGCAAGAGTGGTGAGAACATCAGAGGGTAAAAGCCATATTATTTTGAGTGAAATACGAGTGGAGAGTGATCTACATTCTTGAGTGTAAACACATAAGGGAGTGATTCGTGAGGTCCTTTTTTTTTTTTCTTTTTTCTTTTTTTCTTTTTTCTTTTTTTTGTTTCTAACCTTTGTTTTGTAGAAATCATGTCTCACAATAGTGGTAAGAGCATTACCGAAGATGAAACAAAATTGGTTGATCCGAAGGTATTTATGGAGGCCATGATGAGTGAGATGAGGCGTGTGATGAAGATGGAGATGGAGCAGGTTCATGAACAAATAGATCAAATGGAGAATAGACGTGAGGAGCAACCACAAAAAGGTCGTAATTTGCGTAGAAGGGAAAGATATCCATCGAGGGAGGAGGATGAAGAGCTTTATGGGTCTGGTTTTGATGAAGAAGAAGATCGAGATTCCATTGTTAACAATAGGAGACCTGGAGGAAGATATAGAGGAGCTAGGAATCGCGAAGATAACAACTTGGGTGGTATTAAGATGAAAATTCCGTCCTTTCAAGGTAGATCTGATTCTGAGGCATATCTTGAGTGGGAAAAAAAGATGGAGTTCGTGTTTGATTGCCACAACTACTTCGAGGCAAAGAAGGTAAAATTAGCCGTGATTGAATTTTCTGAATATGCTATTACTTGGTGGGATCAGCTTATGATAAACAGGAGGCGGAATAGAGAACACCCAATAGACACATGGGAGGAGATGAAAGTGGTGATGAGAAAGCAGTTCGTTCCAAGTTACTACTACCGAGAGTTGTACAAAAAGCTACAAGGTCTTAGACAAGGGAGTCGAAGCGTAGAGGATTACTACAAGGAGATGGAGATTGCTATGATCCGCGCTAATGTGGAGGAGGATCGGGAGGCTACAATGGCTAGATTTTTACTTGGCTTAAACCGGGAGATCCATGATAAGGTAGAGATGCAGCATTATGTGGAATTGGAAGATATGGTGCATATGGCTATCAAAGTGGAACAACAACTCAAGAGAGGGAGTGGGACACGTGCAGGCCATAACTTTAGTTCTACCTCTTGGAAATCAAGTCATGCCAAGCCGCTGGACAAGTCATAAACGCCCAAACCTGAGCCCAAGTCCGCGACCACCAGCCACGTTCCTCAAGGTAAAACTGAAGCCTCTACCTCTAGGAATCGTGATATTAAATGTTTTAGATGTCAAGGCAGGGGCCACATAGCAAGTCAATGTCCAAACAAGCAAGTCATGGTGTTGCAAGCCAATGGTGAATTGTGACCGATGATGAAGATTTCGACACTGACGACATGCCGCCATTGAAGGATGTTTTTGAGGAGGAGTATTTAGCCCCTGACGCATTGACATTGGTGGCAAGGAGAGCATTGAGCTTGCAAGTAAAAGGAGTTGATGAAGTACAGCAGGAGAATATCTTTCACACTAGGTGCTACGTTAAAGACAAGGTATGTAGTGTGATTATTGATGGTGGTAGTTGTACTAATGTTGCAAGCACAATTATGGTAGAGAAATTGGGATTGCCCATGTTAAAGCACCCTAGGCCATACAAGTTGCAATGGCTAAATGATAGTGGTGAGATAAGGGTGAACAAGCAAGTGTTAGTTGCATTTCGAATCGGTAAATACGAAGATGAAGTGTTGTGTGATGTAGTACCGATGCAAGCGGGACACTTATTGCTAGGGCGTCCATGGCAGTTCGATAGGCAAGTGAAGTATGATGGCTTTACGAACAAGTACTCTTTTGTACTTAATCAACGATCAATCACTCTTGTACCATTGACACCGCAGCAAATATACGAGGATCAAGTGAGATTACAAAAGGAGAGTGATCAAAAGAAAGAGAGTGAGCAAAAGAAAAAGAGTGAAAATCAGAGAGAGGCCCAGAAAAATGAGAGAGAAAAAGAAAATCAAAGTTCGGCCCTTGAGAGAAAATCAGAGAGAAAACAAAAGAATTTCTATGCAAAAGTGAGTGAGATTAAGCGAGCAAATGTTTTCAAATCAGCCGATGATTGTACTTTTGTACAAAGAGGCACTTTTAAACACTAACGAACTTGACCTTGCTTTGCCTAGTTCTATTGTTTCTCTTTTGCAGGAGTACGAGGATGTTTTCCCCGAGGAAACACCACATTGGTTACCTCCAATCCGAGGGATTGAACATCAAATTGATTTTGTTCCCGGTGCAACCATTCCAAACCGACCAGCTTATAAGAGCAATCTTGAGGAGACAACGGAGCTTCAACGGCGGGTAAGTGAATTGTTGGAGAAAGGGCACGTGAGGGAGAGCATGAGCCCATGTGCGGTTCCGGTCTTACTTGTGCCTAAGAAGGATGGGACATGGAGAATGTGCGTTGATTGCCGAGCCATCAACAACATAACGGTAAAGTATCGTCACCCTATCCCACGCTTAGATGATATGTTAGATGAGCTGTATGGTTCTTGCATATTTTCTAAGATTGATTTAAAAAGTGGTTATCATCAAATTAGGATAAAAGAAGGAGATGAATGGAAAACTGCCTTCAAAACAAAATATGGTTTGTATGAATGGTTAGTTATGCCTTTTGGTTTGACTAATGCTCCGAGCACCTTTATAAGACTTATGAACCATGTTTTGCGTATATTTATAGGCAGATTTGTTGTTGTCTATTTTGATGATATACTCATTTATAGCAAAAACATAGACGATCATGTAGTACATTTGAAATCCGTTTTAGATGTGCTAAGGAAAGAAAGGTTGTTTGCTAATTTAAAGAAGTGCACTTTTTACACCGATAAGCTTGTATTTTTGGGATTTGTTGTTAATGCACAAGGTATACAGGTCAATGAAGAGAAGGTACGGGCAATCCAAGAATGGCCGAGCCCCACAAGTGTAGCTAATGTTCGTAGTTTTCATGAACTTGCTAGTTTCTACCGGCGATTCGTGAAGGACTTCAGTAGCTTAGTCGCACCGCTTACCGAAGTGATTAAGAAGAACGTTGGGTTTCGGTGGGGAGAAGAACAAGAGAAGGCATTTCAATTAATCAAAGAGAAGCTGACTAACGCACCTTTGTTATCTTTACCTAACTTTTCTAAAACGTTTGAAATTGAATGTGATGCTTCAGGTATTGGTATAGGCGTCGTTCTTATGCAAGAAGGACGACCAATTGCTTACTTTAGCGAGAAACTCAATGAGGTAGCCTTAAACTACCCAACTTATGACAAGGAGTTGTATGCATTGGTTCGGGCTTTAGAGACGTGGCAGCAATACCTATGGCCTAAGGATTTCGTGATTCACACCGATCATGAGTCCTTGAAACACTTGAAGGGCCAACACAAGCTAAACAAAAGGCATGCGCAATGGGTGGAGTTCATAGAGACGTTTCCATACGTCGTTCGGTACAAGCAAGGTAAGGAGAACGTAGTCGCCGATGCACTTTCTCGTAGGTATGCCTTACTCTCCACACTTGATGCAAAATTGCTTGGTTTTGAACACATTAAAGAATTATATGCTGAAGACCACGAATTTTGTGAGGAATATCGAGCTTGTGAGAAAATCGCCTCTTGTAAGTTCTTTAGGCTTGATGGATTCCTATTTCGGGAAAATAAGCTATGTGTGTCTAACTGTTCTATGAGGGAGTTATTAGTGCAGGAATCACATGGTGGGGGATTAATGGGACATTTTGGAGTTGCAAAGACTTTAGCTATTTTGCAGGAACACTTCTATTGGCCTCACATGAAACGAGATGTCGAACGGATTTGTGGTAGATGTGTCACATGTAAGCAAGCTAAATCCAAAGTGCAGCCCAACGGTTTGTATACTCCTTTACCAATTCCTAGTGAGCTGTGGATTGATATTTCAATAGATTTTGTGTTAGGATTGCCTAGGACTAAACATGGAAGAGATTCAATTTTTGTGGTCGTGGATAGATTTTCTAAAATGGCACATTTTATTCCATGTCACAAAACGGATGACGCTTCATATGTTGCTGATTTGTTCTTTAGAGAGATTGTGAGATTACATGGCATGCCTAGGACAATTGTTTCAGATAGAGATGCTAAGTTCTTGAGCTATTTTTGGAAGACGTTGTGTGTAAGTTAGGTACTAAGCTATTGTTTTCCACTACTTGTCATCCACAAACTGATGGTCAAACTGAAGTAGTAAATAGGACTTTGTCTACTCTATTGAGGTCAATCATTAGAAAGAACATCAAGACATGGGAAGAATGTTTACCACATGTTGAGTTTGCATATAATAGAGCTGTTCATTTTACTACCAAATTTTCGCCATTTGAAATTGTGTATGGGTTTAATCCTTTAACTCCATTGGATTTATCTCCTTTACCTTTGACGGAGCACATTAATTTAGATGGCAAAAAAAAGGCTGATTTTGTGAAGCAGATTCATGAGAAAGCAAGACTCAACATTGAGCGTAGAACGGAGCAATATGCCACACAAGCCAACAAGGGACGTCGCAATCTGGTTTTTGAACCCGGAGATTGGGTTTGGCTGCATATGAGAAAAGAAAGATTCCCAGCAAAAAGACGTTCCAAATTGCTCCCAAGAGGAGATGGTCCTTTCCAAGTCCTCGAGCGTATCAATGACAACGCTTACAAGCTAGATTTACCTGGTGAGTACAATGTAAGTGCCACTTTTAATGTTACTGATTTGAGTCCTTTTGATGTAGGTGATGATTTGAGGGCAAATCCTTTTCAAGAGGAGGGGAATGATGGAGACCAAGGCACCGCTTCGAAGGATCTCGTTCAAGTACCAATTGGACCGGTTACGAGAGCACAAGCAAAGAAGTTCAAGGATGTACTCAACGGACTCATCCAAGAGTTATGGGCTCAAGCAAATTCGCGGAGGCCCATTGAGCATGATCCACGTGGGCAACAAAGAATCGTCACCTTGATTCAAGTTCTAGAAGGATCCGGTCAAGACTAAGAATTGGCAAGAAATATTTTGGGCCTATTCTAGAAGGATCATGATGCACGACACAATTTACAATTTAATTATTGCAATTTATTATTTTTGGTATTTTTATGTAAAAAAACGTTATTTTAGGTTTATGTGATTTATTTCCTTGTTTTTAGGTGTATTTAATACTTTTTAGGTCAAATTTGATTCCTGATATGGTTAGGTATCAATTAGGAGTTTTTTAGAATATATTTTCTTGTCTGTCAAGTTTTATGGAGCCCTTAAATAAGCTCCTAAGGCTGTAAACGTTTTTGAAAGACATTTTTGAATATTCATAAAAACTGGTGAGCTTTATTCTCTTTGGTTCTTTGAAGAACTATTCGAACTTATCGGGATTTCCCGTGGCGTTCATCTTGACTTATCAAACGGAGTTTCCACCACCGTTTGTGGCGTCTTCCTTATACTGAGGTTCTTGTTTGTCATAAACAATGGGTCGAGGTCTTCCATTCGAATCTGTCCATAGAACAATCTTGGGTTCCCTTTCGTTGTTGGGTCTCGTTATTCTTGGCGGGGTTCACATCAATTTCCTTATTTTCCCACTACATTTGTCTTTTGAGGTTTCCCTCCAAAAAGTCCCCAACTAACCTTCCTCGTTTGAGGGGTTCTGTGGGCTGACTTTCAAGCTTCTTTCCTAAAACTTTTAGATGGACCTTTTTAGACCCCTCCTTTTGGCTATTTCACCTTTTGTCCTTATCTCTAAATAGGTAGATTCCTCCTTGTCAAGCTAAAAGATCCTCAGCCACCTTCCTTCATGATTCACTTTCCTGCATTTCACGAGGTACCAAGCTTCTTTTTATCAAGTGCTGATTCCTAAGTCATCAGCCCTTTTTAAGTCATAGGCGGCTAATGGGACATGCCTTTCTTCGTTTCTTGTGTCCATAAGCATGCTTCCTTGAGCTGTCCAAATCTCAACTGGTTCTTTCCTGTATTCCCTGAGGATCCCCCCTGGTTTTAGCAGTTCCAAAATATCCTAGTCCATTCCCTTTCCGAGCTCCTTGGGAATTCTTCTCACAAAGGCTGGGCCAAGCTTCTCTTTTCCTTTTCCTCCCTTTTCTAAGGCCCAGGGCTTACCCGTTCATGGGCTTGGGCTTCCTTTTACTCATTTTTAGTGGGCTTTGGTTGGCAGATTGTGCCTTTCTTATCTTTTAGGGCCTTTTAGTTTTAGATTTTAATACTTGTGATATTTTGAACCTCAACACATGTTTTTCATGAATTTAAGGTAAGAAGAGAACACTTTTTTCTTTAATGAGTAAGTTGCAATCTTTCACTATAAAAAATCTTAGCTTCAACGTATAAATGGTATGACCTTTCTCTTTTGCTTTTAGGTGATTGGATTTAATGCCTTGTACTTTGTAGTACCCAAACCTCCTTCAGTAGTATTTGGGCCCCAATTAATTTATAAGTGGGCTTTATCTCAATCTTACCAACTGAGCTCTAAACATCACCTAGACAATCCAAACTAAACCTTCTTCCCTTTATCCCCATTGTTTCCCTCTCTTTCTATCTGGTGGGGTTCCTCTTTTTCTCAATCTCCCTCCCTCTCTATCTTTTCCAAAATCCCTCATTTTTGTTGACCCTCTTCCCCTTTTTATAGTCTCTTGTTAGTGAGGTTATCATCATTACCATCTTTCTACATTGCACGTATTTCCACGTTCGTTAGAATCCCAAGGAATCCTCACAACTTTAAAGGATTCTCTTGGAACTTATTCTAGACGCCAAATAGTGCTCGGTAGAGGATTCCCTAAAGGCACTGGTAGTGCTCGATTACCGACCTTAAGTTGACTGTCCCTTTTCCGACTTCTCTTTAGCTTACTAGTTAGTATTGGGCCCAATTCGGCTTGAACACAATATAGTTTACCCCAAACAGTATCCTTTGACTCTTGCCCATTTTCTTAGTGGACTAATCATATCCCTACTGTGCTGGGCCTTGGTCACATGGGCCATTCTCGGTCCTATAGGCCCAAGCCCCTACAATAGCCCCCCCCCCCCTCACGATCCCATTTTCATGTAGTGGAGATGGGATTGGGGTTCTTCGCTTGGTGGTCGGCTATGTTTTCTCTCTCCTCCCCCTTTTCAAAAATGACAGTTACATCTCGAGAAGATCAACCGTCATTCAATCAATGCAGCAGACATGACTGCTCATCCTCTATGTGCAAGCGGCAACATCTGTGATTTCAGACGGTCAAGATGATCTAACGCTTTGATTACTGAGGTACGCACGAAAAGACACAACGATAAGCATTAATTAGATTTTTACAGTCACATTAAATGACAATCATCTCTATAAATACTGATACACTTCACACCATTATCTTCTTTAGTTCTTTTTCAAGTTTAGAGTTTTGTCTCTTCCTTCCTCCCGAGCACACATATTCTTCCTGAGCTAGTCCTTATCATCAAGAAAACACACAGTAAGTCTTCTTCCCTCTATCAATCTTCTAGTGGGTTGGGTAGGAAAAGAAAATGAGCTTTTCACATCTCTTAAGAACTAGTGCAGATGTTGAGTCTTTCAAAACTAGGTTCAACATTCCTCGTGACGTGTACATATCATATTGTCATGAGGGTGACGTAGAAGACCAAAGGTTGCCCTATGAAGTCTTTTTTCCTTTAATGTCAATATTAGAGGGTGGGCTTAGGTTTCCCATAGAACCTTTGCTGCTTAGGACCCTAGGTTTTTATGAACTTTGCCCTGATCAATGTTTACCCAACTTTTATAGGGTAGTCAATTGTGTGGGGTGTCTTAACCGACTATATGGCCTTAGCCTTACCCATCATGATATAAATTTTTTGTATGCCATTCGAGGGAGTCTAAAGCATAGGTATTATCTTCAGACCTGAATCACCATGGTCAGACCGATTTCCTACCTCCCCGACTCCAATAAGAACTCAGCAAGGGAGTTCGTGAGAGTAAGCAGGAATTGGTTAAATGGTGAACCTACCTGACCTCTCCTTGCCAGATAGGTTGGTACCTTGTCATGGTGCCTAAGGAGTGTTTTTTTTTTTTTTTTTTTGGCTCCTAATTTATTTTACTATTCTTTGTCATAGATTCCAAAAAATTTTAGCCCAACCTAAACGTCGTACAAGTCTAGGAGTTGAACTTTATGCTGTGTTTAGAAATTTTCATGCACTACGTCGGGCAATTGAGAGCTTCCCACTTAATTCTTGGGTGTGTTCCCTCATACACAAGTTACCAAGACTTGTCGGGAGGTCCTTGTTGTCTTATCTTGACATTTGGCTACCCGGATTCCTTCCGAACAGACTCACCAGCGGGGAAGCTAGGTACCAAGGACCTAGAAGAGTTTGGGAAGGCTCCTTTGAACTGGTCCGGGATGACTCGAGTGACACAGTTTTTCAAGGCCAAGTAGTGCACATCCCAGTTAAAACTCTTGTTGCGAACGTTCTGGTTGCCCCAAATCCAGCCGAAGGAATGGTTTAGAGGCGTAACATGGCTTTAGAATGCTAATTCCGTTCAGCATAACCTGTCGAGGGATAGGTTGTGCCTCAAACAGCTCCTCAACAAGCCAATCCCCCTCCCACGTAATAACGACATTGGAAGAGGAGGAGGGTAGCTGAGGACCCCTTACCTGAATTCGGTCCCCTTACGACCGATCAGCCTCCATCGAACTCCGCTGTGACCACCCTGATCCCCCAGTCTAAGGAGGCCATTCAAAGGGTAGGTCTAGCCGGTCAAGCGACGGGGATCGGGTCCCATATGGCTTCCACTTCTACATCCTCTTCCAGATGGAAGTGCACCTTTTAGTTGGGAGATAAAGTTCTTCTCGTCTACTCCTTCGTTTGGACCTGGTGGAATGGTCTCAGTGGGAAAATCTCTGATAGCCTCGGCTAGGCTTTGTTACTTCTAGCAGACATGAATCACTATGTAGACTATCGGGATGAGGACATCATCTCAAAGCTGTAAATGCATTTGTTACCCATTCAGTCTTCATTATAAAATATTGGCTTCTTTCAACTTGATTTCAATTTTTCTAATTGTTAACACTCGGATCACGCTGACCTTTTCCTTATTATCTTTGCCATTGTTCCAGGCTGCCCAATTGACTCACGTGGTATCATGGAGGAGGTTGACAAAGAAAAAAAGCCTTGAAGCAAGTGGCTGAGGCCAATCTAAACAAAAGGACCCTAGAGTTAAGCTCAGTTCAATGTCAAGCTATCATGGCGAAGACAGCTTAGGAATTGGCTGAGAAAAGGGTCGAGAACTGCAGGGGAAGCTTAACGAGACTGAAGTAAAATTTTTCGAGGTTTCTAGCATCATCTTAGCCCGGGACAAAGAACTTGCTGATCTTAAGGAGACAATGAAAAACTGAGCAAGTTTTTTACAACATGGGATTCAAGGATGCTAAAAACTCGATCGGTGTAGTTGTCTTCCAAGCAAGAAAATTTGGGCTTGTGGAGGGCTGAATGGCAGTAGTCAATGCAGTCGGTGTACCCGAGGGTTTCGCCTTCAGAGATGCCAACCAAATCCCCTTACCTAACGACCCGCCCATTGAAGCTCAAGTGGAAGAGCAATCAGGGGATGCCGAGGACGAGAAGGAGAGGACAGCCCAGGCATGAGGGAGTTGTCTCAAGAAATTGATGCCCATGTGGTTGTGCTTGATGAGGAAAATCCAACCACTATTGCCACCACCGAGGCACAAGGCGCCCCTCAGTCCACTCCTGCTTCAGCCACCTTATTGGCTACTGTCGCTTCCACTACCTCTGTTGAGCCCCGTGATCCAACCTCCTAGCCCAGCAATTTGCTTAGTTTTTTTATTTTTTATTTATTTATTTTATTATATGTTTTTCTTTTTTAACAAAGTGACTAAGGTTTTTTAATTTTTGGACAATTTGTAACCCTGTTTATGTAGTTAACTTTATTTGCCTTGTTCTGAACCGAATGATTATTACCTAATTTAAGCTATTTATTGGCATGTTCACTTTATTATTATTATTTTTTTATAGCAATTAGTTTGCTTCTCTTATTATGGTTGTGTTTTAATTAAAGGGTAGTTGTATGACCAAATTCTTTTTATACACGATGCCCTTTAATGCACAGCTAAATTACGTAATCTTACCAGAAAATGAATCTTAAGTACAAATGGTCGGTATCATGCTTACAAGATTTCTAGCTTCTCGCTTGGTCATTTTATTTGCCATTATCCCATGAACTTATGGATTTGAATAATTAATGCTACTAACCGAGACGCTCCCCGTGTAATGATTCTTGAATAAAAGATTCATTTAAGGGTTTCATTTAGTTGGTGACCATGGTTAGGCCGGGGCCAGATTTCTATTCTGAGAAACATACTTGTTAAGATTTCCATTTGATCGGTGATGAAGGCCAAGCCGAAGATAGGCTTCTGGCCTTGAGAATATTTTACTAAGGTTTCCACCTGATTGGTGACGAGGGTCAGGCCAAAGACAGGTTTCTGTCCTTAGGAATATTTTGCTAAGGTTTCCATCTGATCGGTGACAAAAGTCAGGCCGAAGACAGGTTTCTGTCCTTAGGAACATTTTGCCAAGGGTTCCACCTGATCGATAATGAAAGTCAGGCTAAAAACAAGTTTCTATCCTTAGGAATATTTTGCCAATTATATGTGTATATGCTTTTCTTTTTACTTGTAATCTACACAACACAAAGTAACTGAATTCTGTCTACTTTCACTGTTCAAGTTAATCTACAATTTCAAGTATACATCCCACATTCTACATTACACTCATGGGTAGTACTTTTTCAGATTACAAACATTCCATGGTCGGGGCAGGGGTTTTTCCTCCATGTCTTCTAAGTAAAAAGCTCTTGCTCCGACTGTCGAAGTTACACGGTAAGGTCCTTCCCCATTCGGTGCCAATTTACCAACATTATGATCTTTCACACTTCCAATAGCCTTCCACAAAACAAGGTCTCTTGCCATGAACCCCTGAGGCCTCACCTTCT